>RJWM01017183.1:0-43702 GCA_004363535.1 Dasyprocta punctata | reverse complement strand
CTCACTGAATGGGTTGAAGAAAAACAAGCTCTCAGAAGACAACTACAAAAGAATGACTATTGAGCTGTCGGTTCAATGGGAGAAAGTAACTTTACTATTACGTTGGAGTAGAACCCATAGATGAGGAGCAGGTCAGATTTCCATGGTTTTTGTGGAGGACAAAGTGTGACAAAGAGGGAAGTCAGATAAATTCTCAAGAGCCTGAGAGCCATAGCCTTTCCAAGATTACCCACATAATGGATCTAGTTATAAACAGGAGCCTCAATACAGGTGCCCATTTAAGCTATAGTGAACTAAGGTCATTAGTAACTCTACTTATCTACACCCAAAATAATACTGTAGTCTTGCTTTCTGAAGAGGAGCCTTAGGTTTTCTAGAGATCCTCAGGGATAGTTTTCTTAGTCCTGTGAAAATTCAAATGACCATTTCCCATGAAGTATTTTTTTTTTTGGCACCTGGGATCGAACTCACAACCTCACACCTGGCAGACAGGTGCTTAAGCCACTGAGCCAAACTCCCGGCCCTGTTTTTTTTGGGCAGGGTCACACTTTGTAGCTCAGGCTGGCCTTGTGCTCGCGTTGTAACCCAAGCCAGCCTTGAACTCACAACGCTCCTCCTACCTCAGCCTCCCAAGTGCTGGTATTAAAGGCGTGTGCCACCATGCCCGGCTCCATGAAGTATTTTTACAACTTGTCAGTACAGCATTTAAGGGAGGGCCAGAATGTTTCTTGGGAACTGGAAATAAAGGTAGGGTTTTGAAGGGCTGAAGGCTGCCCTTGTTTCCTCCCTTTTGATTTCCCAGAGAGGTGTTAGATATGTTTCTTTGGGATCCCTTGCAGTGAATAACAGAAGTCTTCTTGGGAAGAGTGACTACCTCTAAGAGTTATAGAAATTCATATTTGTGTCTTATAGATGAATGCTTATTAGTCAGTGAGCTCCTTCTTTCCAGATTGAGGCATGGGCATGTAGTATGAGAAAAGAATATATGGAGTCTGTATAGTTATATAGCTTCTTGCCTTTTCCTAATATCAATGCCTGAGTAAGAGCTATTATCTCTGCTTTTTGAACAGAGGTCTCTGGGAGAAATTGGCCTCAATAACCCATTGTGAAATGACAACTGGCTTTTGATGTCCTTGTGCAGAGCTACTTCCATCAGTAAATCACATAGGGTTGTGAAGCAGCAGGTCGCTATGTCCTGGCTACTCGGATAGGTTTGGGATATCACTTGTTCACAAGAGTTGCTAATTTCTGGGTCTGTAGGTGTTAGAGAGGCAGAATTAAGAGTAGTTCAAGTTTTTATAGCATTAGGGGTGTCTAAGAGCATGGCCTGATACTTGGAAAATTATTCCCTTGTTAACCACAAGTGCCCTTTTGTCTCCATTATAGCCCTGACTTGATGGGGAATCAGA
Organism: Dasyprocta punctata; assembly: GCA_004363535.1. Classification (NCBI taxonomy): domain Eukaryota; kingdom Metazoa; phylum Chordata; class Mammalia; order Rodentia; family Dasyproctidae; genus Dasyprocta; species Dasyprocta punctata. The sequence goes on along the minus strand of RJWM01017183.1, from coordinate 42,293 downwards.
ACTTCTAGTCTTTGTACTTCCCTTTGGGCCAACACACCCAAAGCAAATTTTCTCTTTTCTAGTATGTAGACAGAGAGTTTTCTTAAATTAGCTATTCCATTATACCATGCAGCAGGATTCACTTCGTTAATTAGGACAGGGTGCAGTGCCAACAGGTAAAATCTGTTTTGACCTTTGCCAGAATTTGAAAATTCTCAATTTTGCTAGTAAATATCTTTCTAATAAGGGGGTAAGACACTGTGGGACAATTGGAAACTCATGGTTAAATTTTTGTCCTTCAAAGTGACACACTTCGTAGCTGGGCGTGGTGGCACACTCCTTTAATCCCAGCACTCGGGAGGCTGAGGTAGGCAGAGCGTTGTGAGTTCGAGGCTGACTTGGGCTACAACATGAGTGCAAGGCCGGCCTGAGCTATATAGTGCGACCCTGCCTCAAAAAACCAGGGCTGGGAGTTTGGCTCAGTGGCTCAAGGGCCTGTCTGGCAGGTGCGAGGTTGTGAGTTCAATCCCCGGTGCCGCAAAAAAAAAAAAAAAAAAAAAAAAAAAGTGACACACTTCGTCAGAGCAGAGCAGGAGTAAAAAGAATCTCTGACTAAGGGGTGCCTTGACCCCAACCACGGCTATAGATCTAGAGGAGGGTTTTCCAGAGAAGTAAGCTAAAACAGCTCACCCATGACATGCAGTATTACCTAGGTGTCTTAGTTACTTTTCTCTCATTGCTGAGACAAAATACCCAACATCCAAAATTAAGGGAGGGAAGTTTATTTAGCTCACAATTTGTAGAGATTTGAGTCCATAATCATCTGGCTCCAAGGAAGAGTGGCATGGCAGAGGGGCAACCATTCATGGCAGCAGAAGACAGCAAAACCCACAAGGGAAAGAGGAAGGAACAATTTCTTTTCCATCCTTTATATTGTACACAGACTACTTGCCCTAGGGTGGATGTAGCACTCACAGCCCCAATCCCAGCACTAGACAATGAATCAAACACAAACTCTAGATTCAGCCACCTTCAAAAAGTCTGTCCTCCATGGTCACATGAGGCTTTTTGGGAACATCTGGACACAAACCATAACATTCTGCCTCTGGTCCCCCAAAGACTCATGCACATCCCTTTATGCAAAAGGTATTTAGTCCATCTCTAAGCGTTGCCAAAGTAATAACAGTTTCAGTATTGCTGAAGGTCCCAAGTCTTCTCCAAGATGTAAGACAAACTCTTAGCTGTGAAGGCATCTGTACAAATGAAAAAAAAAAGTTAAACATTTCCAATATTCAATGGCACAGAATAAACATTTCTACTCCAAAAGTTACAAACAGGTGGATACACAGGGTTGGAACCAAAGCAAGTCCAAAATCCAGCAAGGAAAACTTTAAGTCATGTAGTTCCATGTGAAGCATTTGAAGCAGCGTGGCAAATTGCGAGCACCAAAGGGCTTGGGTGCCTCCACCCCTATGGCACTTGTGGTGGTTATAGATCCCTGGGCCTGCTCTGCTCCCTGCTTGCAGGTTTTCACAGATAATCCATGTCCTTGGCTTCCCCAAACTTCTGGGGTCTCCACTGCATCTTTGGCTTTACTCTCACTGTCCTCTTGGGGGCACACTGCCTGGCCTCCCAGACCTTCTGAAATACGAGTGGAAACCTTCTTAACTCCATAACTCTACATTTTGCGTAGAACCAGCACCATGTGGATTCTGCCAAGGTCTGCTGCCAGCTGGAGCAGTAGCCAAGCTTCCCTCTCCCTTGGTTGTAGTGTTCTAATACCTGAGTCACTGAACACTCTGAATCCAATTCTGAGGAACAGATTATCTAAGTTGCCACCGTTCTGGATCACGGTGCTCTGCAGCTTTCCTTTCAAAGCAGTCTTTTACTTTTGCAATTTTGAGGCTTCAAAAGGTGGAGTTCTGTTGCTTCTTGTAATGCCCCCAGGTGATATTTTCTGTTCTCCTGTTCCTTCTCAGCAAACAAGATCTCCTGTGCACTATTTTTGCAGTCCATAGCTTTGGTGGAGCTTCCATTCTGGCCTAACTTACAACATTTTAAATCATTATTTTGGGCTCTTTGCTCTTGATTCTCAACATTGGTCTGGCTAAAAGCCCCCAACAATAGCCATGCCACTGCCTCAACATTTGACGGCCTTGAAATTGCTTCCACAAGATTAGTTAGCCACCCTTAATCCCAGTCTCAGGCAGTCTCTGGACACAAGTAAAATGCAGACAAACTTTCTGCCAGGGTATAAGATACATCATCTGAAGTCCAAAAACCAATGCATACCTTCTTCCCAGTACAAACCTCCCAAACCTGGTCCTCACTGGCAGGATTTCTATCAGCCTTCTGGTCTTCTGAGCTCTGACCACAATATCCCATACAGAACAGCCTAAGGTATTCCAACTTCATGTTTTCAGGCAATATCTCTGATCATTTCCACACTCTTTCCACAATCCATTCCCAAAGGCTCTTAAACCACATGGTCAGATATAGTCACAGCAATGATCCCACTTCTGATACCAAATTCTGTCTTAGTTACTTTTCTCTTGTTGCTGAGGCAAAATACCAAGCACCCCAAAATTTTTATAGCCTATTTTAAAATTTTAAAACAAAGCAAAACAAAAAGAATAAAATGATACAGAATATATTGTTATTTTAAAAGTAGTTGCTCAGATACAAGATTTAGGCTTGAAAAAAATGATCAGTCCAACAATGAAAGCATAAAATGTTCTTTTTAATGATGAACTTACAGTGATTAGTACTGTAGTTATCTATCTTGTGTATATATATATATATATATATATACATATATATACACACGCATTTATATATGTATACCAATATACCTATAATCTTTTCCCGTCTTTCTTTTCTCCTTTCCCCTATCCCAGTTGTTCTTTCCTTTTAAGTACTTTTTTTCCCTTTCATTTTTGCAGTATCTATTGTGCACTTTGGATCTTATTACTCTTTCCTTTTTTTACACTAGGGAGAAAATATGTTATGTACACATGTGAGTTTAATTTATTTCACTTATGATTATGGTTTCAAGTTGCATCCATTTACCTATAAAAGCCTCAAGTTTATCCTTCTTTATAGCTGAGTAATACTCCATTGTATAAAAATACCACATCTTTTTTTATCCATTCCTCAGTTGAGGGGCATTTGAATTGTTTCCAAGATTTAGCTATTACAAATTGTGCTGCTATAAACATGGGTGCACATATATTGCTGTGGCATGATGTCTAATGCTATCCACTAAACTAAAGTCAAAATGGATGAAAGATCTAAATATTAAAACAGAAACACTAAATCTACTGGAGGACAAGGTAGGTAGAAATCTTGAAAACATAGGGGTAGGCAAAGAGTTCCTGAACAAAATACAAAGTGCATGGGAAGTACTTCAAATAATCAACAACCAGGATCTCATCTTATAAAAAGTTTTTGCACATCAAAGAAAATCACAAATAGAGTGAAAAGAAAACCCACAGGATGGGAAACAGTTTTAGCCAACTGTCCCCAGACAAATGACTTCTATCTAGAGCATATAAAGAATTGAAAAGCATCAGGCCTCAAATTCAAACACCCAATCCAAAATGGGCATCTAGGATGAACATGCACTTCTCAGATGAAGAAATACAAATGGCAAATAAATACATGAAGAAACATTCAACATCACTGGTCATTCAAGAAATGCAAATTAAAACAACATTGAGCTTCCATCTCACTCTAGAAGGAATGACCAAGATTAAGAAATCAACTAATAACAAATGTTGGAGGGACTGTGGGGGAAAAATCAACCCTTTTCTACTGTTTGTGGGTGTGTAGACTGGTCCAACCACTGTAGAAATTAGTGTGGAGATTCCTCAAAAAACTAGGATTGGAGGTCCCATTCAATCCAGCTATTCCCCTTCTGAGTATTTTCCCAAAAGAATTGAAAACCAACACCCAAAATTAAGGGAAGAAAGTTTTTTTAGCTCAGTTTCTAGCGGTTTTAGTCCATAATCACCTGGTTCCAAGGAAGGGTGGCATGGTAGAGGGGCAACCATTCATGGAGGCAGAAGACAGTCAAAGCTACAAGGGCAAAAATGAGGAACAAGTCTCTTTTCCATCACTTTTATTGTATGTAGGCTATGTGCCCTAAGGCAGGTGTAGCATTCACATCCCCAATTCCAGCACTAGACAATGAACCAATCACAAACTCTAGATTCAGCCACCTCCAGAAGGCCTGCCCTCCGTGACCACATGAGACTTTGGAGGGACATTCAGAAATAAACTATAACACCAGTTTCTCATAGATGGCAATATTCATGGACAAGGATATTTTACGTTCCCTTAGGCCTCTTTAGAGTAGGAAATGAGGGTTTCAGCTGGCATAACCCCTCTCTAGAACTGAGGACAGCCAACCCTCCAGTCCCATGAGACAGGCACATTGCATGCCTGACACTTGGATCAAGGCCTGAGTGGTGACTTGGTACAGTCATGTGCCCAACTGTCCAGTCTTCTTGTCCTTGATCATCCTGGTTTTCCCTTAGATGATTTGGGTGAGTCTACATCATTGTCAATTTCAACAGGTAGAGTTCTAGCTTTTGTCCTTTGATCCTTCTCCAGAACACCATTGTTGAACACAGAAAAGGTCATGCCCAACAATTGAGTCATAGGTATACTGGGTGATATCTGAAGTTTCTCTATTTTACGTCAATGACCTAGGGCCAATTGACAGGACGTTCCACTAGTGCCTCTTCCTCCCTGGAAGATGGATTTGTTTCTATATTTATGAAAGACCTACTGATCAGCTATTAAAGACAGCTGGATTTTTCTCTTTGCCCTGTCTGACCCTGCCCACTTTGTCATAATGAATAGATTTCTTAGTAAATTCTTTTTATCCCCATAGTATATCAGACATCATTTTTAGTTCCTTACTATTATTATATTTCCAGTTTGGTTCTTTTGAAGGAGAATATCCTCCCCTGGGTGACTCCTTCCCTTCTTAAAGCATCTTGCTTGTTTGCATAGTTCTTAATTCCTTGTAGGATTCTTTGTCTTTTCAAAAGTGAGGGTCATAGTTTGAAACCCATCCATAAACTTAGTAGGATCCTCTGAAAGTCAGCCTAGGCATTCTTTTTTTCTTTAAGGAGAAAAAATACCACAGCAGGAAAAAAAAGAGACAAACAAACAACAACTACAAGAATAACAAAAAACCCAAAACAAAACTATATAGGTTTTCAAAACAAGATGATAGGAGTTTAACAATGGTTGTTACATTGCATATTGTTATCTTCAAAAGAGTTGCTTAGATTAGCAGATATAGACATACAAAAATGATCAAGTCTTATGAGTATTAACTGTTTTATTAGCTATCTTATGTATTTATACACAAGTTCATAGTTTTTCCTTTTCCTTTATTTTCTTCTTTCCCCTATACCAGTTATTTTTCCCCTTTGAGCAGTTTCTTACCTTTTCACAATATCTATTGTAGATTTTGGATCTTTTTTACTGTTTTAGTTTTTTACACTATGGAGACAGTATGGTATTTGCACATGTGAGGAACCTCCCCACTGATTTCCACCAGTCTACTCTCCCACCAACAGTGAAGGAGGGTTCCTTTTTCCCCACATCCCCTCCAGCATTTGTTATCAGTTGATTTCTTGATCTTGGGCATTCTTTCTGGAGTGAGATGAAATCTCAGCATTATTTTAATTTGCATTTCTCTAATGAACAATGATGTTGAAAATTTTTTCATATACTTATTTGTTATTTGTATTTCTTTCTCTGAGAATTGTGTATTCATCTCAGATGCCCATTTCTGAATTGGGTCTTTGAATTTTGGGGGCCTGATTTTTTAAATTCTTTATATGCTTTAGATAGAAGTTCTTGTCTGAGGGACAATTGGCTAAGATATTTTCCCAATTCATGGGTTTTCTGTTCACTCTGTTGGAGATTTCTTTTGACATGCAAAAACTTTTTAATAAGACAAGATCCCAGTTGTTAATTGCAGGAAGTATTTCCCATGCAGTTTGATTTATGTTTATGAACTCTCTGCCTACCACTGTCTTCAAGATATCTACCTACTTTGTCTTCCAGCAGATTTAGTGTTTCTATATTAATATTTACATCTTTGATCCATTTTGACTTTATTTGGTGTATGGTGATAGACATGCATCTAATTTTAGTTTTTGGCATATGAAAAGCCAGTTTTCCACCAACATGTAGTAAAGAGGCTATCTTTTTTACAGTGAACACATTTGGTCCCTTTGTCAAAGATAAGCTGGCTGACTGTGTTTATAGTTGTGGCTGTATCTTCAAATCTGTTCCATTGATCTTCAGGTCTATTTTTATGCCAGTACCATGCTGATCTTATCACAGTAGTTTTGGAGTATAATTTCGAATCAGGGATTGTGATGCCTCCTTCCTTGCCTTTTTTGCCCAGGATTTCCTTTGCAATTCGAGGTCTCTTCTGGTTCCAGATGAGTTTTAGGAATGACTTCTCTGGATCTGTGAGGTATATTAATGGTATTTTGATTGAAATTGCATTAAATCTGTATAACAATTTTGGGAGTATGACCATTTTCACAATGTTTGCTCTTCCTATCCATGAACAAGGAATGTCTTTCCACTTTCTGAAATTCTCCTTAATTTCTTTTTTCAGAGTACTGTAATTTTCAATGTATAGATCTTTTACTTCCTTTATTAGATTGATTCCTAAATATTTCATTGTTTTTAGTGCTACAGTGAAGGTTATGGTTTCCCTTATTTCTCTTTCAGTGAGTTTGCTGCTTATGTACAGGAGCGTATTGATTTTTGAGTGTTGACTTTATATTCAGTTACATTACCAAATTTGGTTATTAGATCTAGAAGTCTTTCAGTGGAGTTTTAGGGGTCATTCGCAAATGATGTGATGCTTTGCGAATAATGATATTTCAACTTCTTTCTTTCCTTATTACTTTTATTCCTCTCTCTTGTCTAATTGCACTGGGTAATGTTTCTAGAACCATATTGATTAGGCTTGGTGATAATGGACATCCTTATCTTGTTCCTGAATTTAGTTTGAAAGCTTTCAGTGTTTGTCCATTTACTAAGATGGTGACTGTTGGTTCATCATATGTGGCTTTTAGCAGATTGAGGTAAAGATCACCTATTCTGATTTTCTCTAGGGTTTTTTTAAAAACAAGAATTAGTGTTGGACTTTATCAAAAGATTGTTCTGCATCTATAGAGATGATCATGTGATTCTTGACTTTGGCTCTATTGATATGGTATATTATGTTTATTGATTTGTATATGTTGAGCCATCCCTGCATTCCTGGGATGAATCACACTTGGTTATGGTGTCTAATCTTCTTGATGATTTGCTGTATTTTGTTTGCCAGTATTTGATTGAAGATTTTTCCACCTATGTTCAACAGGGAGATTGGCCTGTAGTTCCCTTTTTTGGTTGACTCTTTCTCTGGTTTGGGTGTTAGGGTAATACCTGCTTCCAGGAATGAGTTAGGGAGACTTGCTTCCCTTTCAGTTTCACTGAAGAGTTTGAGGAGTGTTGACATTAAGTCTTCCCTAAACTTCTTGTAGAATTCAACAGTGAATTCAACAGGACCTGTGCTTTTCTTTGTTGGTAAGGTTCTAATTACATTTTCAATTTCATTAACTCAAATTGGGTTATTCAGCAGTTTTACATCTTGATCCAGGTTTGGTAATTCATAGGTTTCTAGGAATCTGTTCACTTCTTCTGTGTTATTGAACCTATGAAGGTGAAGGATTTTAAAGTAGGTATTGGTGATCTTCTGTATTTTCACAGGGTCTGTAGTGATTTCACCTTTTTCATTCCTTATTACATGAATTTGAGTTTTTTCTTTCCTCTTTTTGATAAGGTTAGCTAGGGGTTTATCACTTTTATTTATTCATTCCAATACCCAGCTCTTCAATTCATTAATTCTTTGTATTGTTTTCTTAGTGCCAGTTGCATTAATTTCCGCTCTGATCTTTATAATTTCCTTCTTTGAGCTTTGGGCTTGACTTGCTTTTCTTTTTCTAGATTTTTCAGGTGTAACATCAGGTTGTTTATTTGTGTTCATTTTGTTTTCCTGATGCAAGAGTTTACTGCAATAAATTTCCCTCTCTGGATTGCTTTCATTGCATCCCACAAGTTCTTGTAAGTTGTATTTATATTTTTGTTTGTTTGTAGATATTGCTTAATTTCTTCTTTAATTTTCTCTGTCACTCATTGATTTTTTAAGATGGTATTATTTAATTTTTATGTGGTTATGAAGTTTTTGTGGTTAAAAGAAATTAATTAATTAATTAATTTCCAAGTTTGCGGCACTATAGTCAGATAATATGCATGGTATAATTTCAATTCTTTTGCATTTACTTAAGCATGTTGTATTTGGTGCATATATATTTAAGACTGTTGTCTCTTCCTCTTGAAGTTTTCCCATGACCAGTATGTAGTGACCTTCTTTATCTCTTTTGATCATTCTTCTTTTGAAGTTCTCACTCTCTGCAAATAGAGTATCTACCCACGCTTTTTTCTGGGTTCTTGTTGTATGAGGTATCGTTTTTCATCTCTTGACTTTCAGCATATGAATTTCCTTTTAAGTTTGATGGATTTTTTGTATATAGTATATGGTTGGATTTTGTTTCTTGATGTAGTCTGCCAGTCTGTTTCTTTTAATTGGTGAATTGAGGCCACTTACATTAATGGTTATATCTGATATATATTGACATTTCTTTTTTATTATCTTTTTCCTGTTGGTTTTTAAATTTTCCCCTCTGTTTAATTCTATGCCAAGCTTGGTGCTTCTTTTCTGTTGCTGTTCATGGTATTTAGTCATTTTTATCTCTTTCTAGAATGTCTTTCAATACTCTTTGTAGGGTTGGTTTGGTGGTCATGAATTTCCTCAGTTTTTTTTTTTTTTGTCGTGCAATTATCTCATTTCTCCATCAAATTTGAAGGATAATTTTGCAGGTTACATCAATCTGGGTTGGAAGTTGTTTTAGGATTTGGCATACTTTGCTCCATTCTCTTCTTGACTTGATCATTTGTGTTGAGAAGTCTACTGTGATTCTTGTGGGCTTTATTTTTTAGGTGATCTGTTTATTTTCTCCAGGAAGTTTTAATATTCTGCTTTTGTGCTGAATCACTGGAATCCTCATTATTATATGTCTGAGTGTAGATTTATTTTGGTTATGGCTAATTGGAGTTCTATATGCTTCAATTATCTGTATGTCAGTTTTTTCCCCATGATTGGTAAATTTCTGCTATTACTTCTATAAATAGTCTTTTTATATCATTTGTGCTGACACATTTTCATTGACAGTATCATTCTTACATTGTTTTCCTTTGCATCATCTTGCAACTGTTGAATTTTTTTATTTTTTAATTTTTTTTGGTTCCTTGTTATTTTTAGAAGATCTTTCCTCTCCTGGTCACTAACTGAAATATTTTCTCAAAGGTCTGAAAGTCTATCTTCGTATTTGTTCATGTGGTTTTGACAGGTTTTGATGCAATTTTTGATTTTCTGTATATCTCTATGAATCTGTTTCATGCATTCCAAATGTTTCCTATATTGTTCATTCAAGGTTCCCATAATTTTCCAATGCTCCTCTATTTTTTTTTGAACTATGTCTTCTTTATGTGTTCTCAGTCTGTCTTTCATTACATTTATCATTTCTTGTTTTACCTGGGCGATTATTTCTGATCTGATTTCCCTTATTGCTTCATGGAGTTGTTTCTTGATTCAGTTGCTATCATTTCAGAAATTTCAGGTGTTTGATTCATACTTTCTTCTATGTCCACATCTCCTGAATTTGTTTGGAATGGCCTGGATGTTTGAGATTTTATTTTGCTCTTTTGTTTTGTCATTTTCCTGTACTCCCCCAGGGCAGCCAAATGCAAAGTCCCAGTTGCTTCCTGAGTTGGTTGTGGCTGTCTGTACAGGAAGGGGTCTCCCTTGTCTAAGTCAGGTAGCCAGGTGGGCCTTTCCTTGTGGCCCATGTGGCTCACCAAGTCTCCCCAGGTAGCTGGGGGTTGTTGGGTAGGCCTTTCACAGGCCCTGCATGGCACACCAAGTCTCCTCAGGTGGGTGGAATTTTCTGGGCTGACCTCCTGCATTCCCTGTGTGGCACACTAACCCTCTCTGACTGGTTGGGGTCACTGGGCAGGGCTTTACCAGGTCCCAAATGGTGCACTGATGCTCCCCAACTGGTTGGAGTCATTGAGTGGGGTTTACCAGGTCCCATGTGGCAACCTGAGGCTCACCAGCTGGGTGAAGTTTGCTGGGTGGACCTTCAGCAGGCCCTGTGTGCCACACCAATGCTCCCCAGATGGTTGCCCTGATGTTGCCCGGCTGGTTGAAGTTGCTGGGTGGGACTTTACCAGGTCTTGCATAGTGAACTGAGGCTCCTCGGCTGGTTGCAGTCACTGGACAGACCTTCAACAGGTCCCGTGCCATGCATCAGTGCTCCCCAACTGGTTGGAGTCTCTGGGTAGGGCTTTACCAGGTCCTGTGCAGTGCACCAAGGCTCCAGAGCTGGTTGGGGTTGTTGGGCAGCCAGCCTAGCCATTCCTTGCATTGGTGGATATCTGTACCTGAAAAATGGACTTGAACCTGAGTGATTCTCTCTGCTCCTGGGATCTCTCTCAGGCACAGAACAAGTTGTGAGTTTGAGGAATAAGAAGCACCACTCTAGGTACATCCTGTGGGACTTAAAGCTATCTGTGTGCATCCAGTGGGATTTAAGGCTGTCTGAGAAGCATGATGAAGAGGCTGAAGAACGTTGGATTACACTGGGGGCACTAAGCTTTAGTGAAGTTTCTGAGTCACTTGGAGGAGAAAGGACTGACTTACAGGACTAGTGGCAAAGTCAGTGAATTCTAAAGTGTATCATTCATGCAGTTTCCCATGGCTCATCTTGGGACCTATATATATAGAGAGACTAGTAAGCTTTGGGTCCTTAAATGGTATTCCATGCAAGAGGAGACACACTTTGAGCCCATAGAGCATTCCTTGTGAGACTCAACTATTCACTAGACAGATGTCTTTGTCTGAAGCTAGGATAATGATGGCATCCTTCATAGAAGCTGAGAAAAAACCTTACTGAGGGAGAAAAAAAACTTACTAAATCCTTGGGGAGAAGGATTGAGCCACTTGATAGCTCTATTTAGCCCTTCAAAACTCCATGAGATCAGAATGGAGTCCCTTCTCCTCAGGATTCCCTTAGTCATTTTGATTCACTTGATGGATGTGCTTAAGCAGGGTGGAGCCACTAGGGAAACAATACCCCTCACATTTACTCTGATAGTAAATTTCTGGTGGTTTGTTTAAGATAGTATGAACAGAAACCTCTTTCTTTAAAAAAAATCTTAAGTTTTAAGATAGCAGAGAGGACAAGAAGGTGGGGCAGTGAGTTCAAGCAGCTTGGCTTCTGCAGGACAAAGTGTCTGAAGTCTGGATGACAGTAATTTGGAGAGGAACCAAATTGAGAGGAGGCTACATGGGAACAATGAGGGAAATGACAGAAGAGAAGAAAATAGGGTTACGCGATACAGAAGACGTGGCCCACACACTGCAGAGGAGAAACCTTGGTTCCACAGATGGTGGCTGATGAGCTGCCAGCTGAGAGGCACAGTGAAATGACAACATTACTCACTGAGAACTGCATTCCAATCTTATGCAGTTGGAGACAGTGGGAAGAATATGAGTTTCTGATTCCTGAGCAACCTTCTAGAGGTAATAGTTGGTGAGTTTCTGCATTACAAGTTCCACAACCATGGAACCATGCAGTCCAGATGTGGACTTGGAAGACATTGTGGGAAAGGGCTGGGAGATTGAACCTCAATCCCAGAGTAGCTCCCTGGAGGATTCATACTTCCAAGGTCCCAGAGTTGATGAAGGAAAGTTAGTGTCTGCAAACAGAGATCAGTTTGGTGTGAGTACTGCTGAAAGGAAGTGATTAGTGATCACAGACCTGGAACTAGTGATCCATCACTAGATTCAGCTTGAATTACTGAAGATTGAAGGTTTACACTGGCACAATGTTTCCACTGAAAAAGGAAGATGAACAATAGGGCCTTATGGTATGTTATTTCTCAACTATCCCTGAAAGACACCACTAAAATGGATTAGCCTGTTACTGCTTTAGTTAAATTGATTACTTATCTGCCAAATCCACCATCACTCCTAGGAAGAGGGACAGCAAGATTTCTTAACTCAAGAACTGAGATCAGATCAAAGTGCAAAAATACCTGCAACCTAGCATAAAGAGATTCTGAGTCTGAATTAACTCCAGTTTTGCAGTGGGGGGCTAATAGGAATAAATGGGGTGTGAACACTCAGACTATCTGTCAAAGAAACTATTTGAGAATCACTTATGCAATGGCTCATGGAAAAACCTAATCTGTGTTCCTGCCAGGTCTTATTGGTTTAAATTTGTGCATTTCTTTAGTTATTTAGTAATATTAGGTTATGTTATTTTATGTTTTCATGTAAATATTAGGTGGTTACTCTTGTATATTTGTGATTTTATTTAATAGGTATCTAGGTTCTATCTCTTGTCTAGAGAATAGACAGAGGAGGGAAGAGTAACTGCAAGGCCTATCATACAGAAATGTTGTAAGATTGAATCTGTAGATGTTGTTATAAATTGAAACAATTTTTTTGGCAAAACATAGAGACAGAGTCAAAATTACTTAAAGTAAATAATGGGAGGAGTAAATAGTAGAACTGGACATACAATGCTGAAAATTATTCATAGAGAAATAGCATTCTACTGAAAACTCCATTTAACCACATACTCTCATTTCTCTAGTACCCAACCTGTAGGACCCCTCCAAAATAAAGGGAGGAGAAAAAATAGGGGGACACATATAATTTTAAAAAGATATCAATATATAGATATATAAACAAATAAATACAGATAGTAGTAGGAGAATAAGGAAATGAGGAAATAGAAGATTTCCTTACCTCCCAACTTCCCGAAGACAGATTAAGAGGTTACAAAGGGAGAAGAAAAAAATACCAGATACCAGAAATCTGTGAAAAGTTCTCAGAAGGCATAAAGAAAATAGATGACTTCAAAACAGAAATAAATAAAAAAATTTACAGCAATTATACTCATTATGCCCAGGGTGTATTTCAGGGAAATCACTAGAAAACTAGACAAGCTAAGCAAAATAGTTCAAAGTTTGAATGACAGATTCAACAAGGATATGTAGTCCTCACAAACATGTCAAACAGAAATGCCTGAAATAAAAAAGTATAGAATTTATATATTCCATGAATGGCCAATATCAAGAAAGAGAGTCTGATATTGAGGACAAAGTAGTGAATTATCATAAACAGCACAAAGAAGCTAAAAAGAAAATAAGAGAACAAGAGAAGAATATCCAGCAGCTACTAGATGACAACAAGAAGACCATTCTAAGGTTAACCAGAGTTAGAGAAAATCTAGGAGACTGCACAGATGGATTTACCAGCATGCTCATAGAACCTATGAAAGAAAACTCTTCAAATATAAGAAAAAAATTTAAAATACAAGGAAGAGATAAATTTCCAAAAATTGTAATGATTCATAGGCACATACAAACCATCATAACTAACCCAGAAAGACATAAATATGCTTAACAGCCCAATATAAAGCAATAAAATTGACTCAGTAATAAAGAATCTAGCAACCAAATGAAGTCCAGGACATGATGTCTTCACAGCTGATTTCTAAAAACTTTTAAGGCTATTAGATCATCAATACTCCTTAAGCTCTTCAAAGAAACAAAAAGGGTTGGAGTGCTCCCAAATTCATTTATGGAAGTCAGTATCACTCTGATCACTAATCCAGATAAAGTCCCAACCAAAAAGAAGACTAGAGGCTATTGTCTTTAATGAACATAGATGCAAAAATCCTCAACAAGATATTAGCAAATAGAACGCAGCACATTATAAAGAAGATCGTGCCTCATGATCAAGTAAGTTTCATTTCAGAAATGCAAGGATGCTTTGACATACATTAGTCTATAAATGTAATATATCATATAAACAAGAACAAGGTCAAAAATCACATGGTTATATCAGTAGACCCAGAAAAAGCTTTTAAGAAATGCCATCTCCCCTTCATGATTAAAACCCTGAAGAAAGCAGATATAAAAAAACCATATTTAATATGATAAAGGATATTTATGACAAACCAATGGTCAGAATCATACTAAATGGAGAAAAACTAAAAACACCCACCCCCCAAATCATGAACAGGACAAGGAAGTTCACTAGCACTTCTTTTATCAGGTTCCTGGTCTAGCCCAAGTCTCCTAAACAAGTGGACAATGAACAGCTTAAATAAAGAGTAGTATGATTTTGGAGCATCCAGGAAGGTCAAAACTTGCTCAGAAGTTTGGGACTCTGTGAGTAGAGACAGAGAATTTCTCTGGGAAGGTCACATTTATTTGGTTTTCAAACAAAGAAGTAGGATACTGAGGAAAGCGTGGAAACTGAATAGGACCTTGGGAGTCAGTTCAAAGACTTCTTCAAGTAGTAAATTTTGCCAATTAAGAGAACTGTCTTACCTCTTAGGTTGTCAGCTTTATTGCTCTGAAATAGATGGTGCCAGCAGCCCATGTCCTCGGCTGCCTCAGATGTGGTTATTTTGAATTTAGAGACTGCATATGCTCTTTCCCAACACAGCCAGAGTTCCCTGTGTTCAGCAACTTAACCCTTAGCCTGGTCTCCAACACACTGCTCTTCAACATAGTACTTGAAATATTACAGAGCAATTAGACAAGAGAAAGAAATAAAAGGTATATATATATATATATATATATATATATATATATGTATATGAAAGGAAGAACTCAAATTATCAATATTTGCAGATGACATGATACTCTACGCAGAAGACCCAAACAATCACAATAAAAACCTCTTAGAATAAATAACCAATTTCAGCAAAGTAGCCAGATACAAGGTCAACACACAAAAATAATTGGCATTTGTGTATATAAACAATGAATGGGATGAGAAGGAAATTATGAAAAGGACATCATTCACAGTAGGTTCAAGAAAAATGAAATATTTAAGAATTAACCTAACCAAGGAAGTGAAAGATCTCTATAAAGAAAAACTACAGTATTCTGATAAAGGAGATTGAAGAGAACATCAGGAAATGGAAAGATGTCCCTTGATCCTGGATAGGCAGAACCAACATTGTCCAAATGGTCGTACTTCCAAAACTGATAGGGATTCAATGCAGTTCCAATCAAAATACCAACAGCATACTTTACTGATCTGGAGAAAACAATCCTAAAATTCATGCGGAACCAGAAGAGACACAGAATAACAAAAGTAATTTGGGGCAATAACAGGAAATCAGATGGCACAGGAATACCAGATCTCAAGATATACTACAAAGCAGTAGTGATAAAAATGGCATGGTACTGGAACAAAAACAGACATGTAGATCAATTGAACAGATTCAAGAATACAGAAACCTCCCCTTACAAAGCATGTGTTGGAGGAAAAACAGCCTATTCAATAAGTGATGTTGGAAAACTGGCTACCTGTTTGTAGAAGAAGAATGAAACTAGACCGTTATCTCTCACTGTGTACTAAATTAAAATCAAAATGGATAAAAGATCTATATATTAAAACAGAAACAATAAATCTGGAAGATAAAATAGGTAAAACAATTGAAGATATAGGTGTAGGTAAGGGTTTTCTAATAAGAACCTAAATTGCACAAGAAATAGCAATAAGAATCAACAAATGGCATTACACAAAATAAAAAGCTTCTGTACAGCAAAAGAAGCAATCAGTGGAGTGAAGAGACAAACTATGGAATGGGAAAAACATTTGCCAACTACTCCTCAGAGAGAGGAGTAATATCTAGAATATACAAAAACACAAAAAAATTAAACCACTTAAAGACCTGATTGAGAAATGGGCTAGATCCTGGCACCATCCTTCAGAGGTGCATCCTGGCTAGCCATGCAATTTCAGAGGATCTAAGATATGCCCAGCCCAGAACCCTGGTGCTGTCCATTGGAGGAGAATCCCAGCCAGCTGCATGGGTCCTGGAGTTTCCAAGCTCCACTGAGTCCAACACAAAGCCCTGGAGCCATCCTTAGGGGGAGTGCCCCAGCTAGTCATGTGGGTCCCAGAGGACCTGAGCTCCATCTAGCCCAGCACAGTGCATCAGAGCCATCATTCAGGGGGTGTACCTTGGCCAGCCGCGTGGGTCCAGGAGGAGCCAAACACACTCAGGCCAGCGCAGCATCACGGTGCCATCCACTGGGGGAGCACCTTGGCCAGACTCATACGTCTTGGAGGAGCCAAGCCATGCCAGGACCGTTACAGCATCCAGGTACCATTCATTGGGCAACCCAGGGAAAACTGCGGGTCCAGAAGAATCCTGACCAGAGACCTTCCACCATAAGAGGGAGTCCTGGTGAGGTGAGGGAGGAAAGAAGCCCCACTGAACATTTTCCCATCACCCTGGGAATCTCAGTTCAGAGGAAACCAAGAACCTGACACGCTCCTTTACACTGCAGGACAGTCAGTCAGTGTGGGAAGTACCTTAAACTTAATCAGCTTGTTTGAAGGAACCTTAGGAAAATGGCAACACGAAGGAGCAAAATGAAATCTCAGACCTCCAACCCACCCAGAACAAGTCTAGGAGTCATCAACATGAAATAAATTGGAATTGATACACCTGAAATTTCTGAAATGATAGCAACTGAAGTAAAGAAACAACTCCGTGAGGCTACAGAGGAAATCACGTCAGAAATAATCCCTCAGGTAAAAAAAGAAATAGCCATTATGAAAGAATTTTTGAGCAAATCTAAAAAAGACACAGATAATAAATACAGGAAATAGGAAAATGATGGAAACCTTGAAAGAACAATATAGGAAGGAATTAGAATGCAGGAAACAGACTCAGAGATATTCAAGAAATTAAAAACTCCATTGAAAGCTGGAATAACCGCTTGAAAGAAACTGAAGATAAACTTTTAAACCTTGAAGACAGGTTTGCAGCTTGCAATTGTGAAAGGAAAGAGCTCTTAAAAATAACAAGGAAGCAGGAAGTAACAATTCAAAGGATGCAAGACAACATAAAGAAACATAACTTAAGAATAATAGGTGTCAGTGAAAAGTAGGGGTCAACACAAATGACACTATAAATCTATTTACAAAAATAATAGCAGAAAACTTCCCAAGCATGGGAAAAAGATGTGATATTCAAATAACTGAGACATATAGAACTCCAACTAGCTATAACCAAAATAAATCTACCCAGATATATAATAATCAAGATCCCAGAAGTTCAACACAAGAACAGAATATTAAAAGCTGTCAGAGAAAAGAAATCAATCACCTACAAAGGCAAATCCATCATAATCACTACAGACTTCTCAACACAAACCATCAAGTCAAGAAGAGAATGGAGTGAAGTATTTCAAGTCCTGAAAGAAAGCAACTTCCAAACCAGATTGATGTACCCTGCAAAACTTTTTTTCGAACTTAATGGAGAAACAAGGTACTTCCATAACAAAGAACAACTGAAGGAATTCATGACCACCAAACCAATCCTACAAAGAACACTGAAGGACATTCTAGAGAGAGATAAAAATGACCACAGTTCCAGGAACAGTGGCAGAGGGAGAGCAAGCGGGGCAGACAACTGAATGGAGGGGAAAAGTAGGGAGCCAATGGAAGGAAAATAGCATGGCAGAGAGAAGGTAGTGCATGTTGGCCTTAACCATTAATGTAGATGGCCTCAGTTCACCAAGAGAAAGATATACAGGCAGAGTGGATCAAGAGACAGGATCCATCAACATGCTTTATACAAGAAACATATCTAACTAGAAAGAAATTTCATAAACTGAAAGTCAAAGGAGAGAGAAAAATGCTCTATGTGACATGGAGCCAAAAAAAAAAGTAGGGGTAGCTTGCCCATCAACTGCAGAACAGATAAGAAAGACATGGCATTTTTATACCATGAAAACCTATTCAGCTATAAAGAAAGGTAATCTTAAGGCTCTTGTAGGTAAATGGATACAACTTGAGATCATGCTCATGGATGAAAAGGTTTAGAGTCACATGTGTGAACATCATGTTGCTTCCCTAGTATAAAAAACAAAAGGAGTTAGTGGGATGCAAAATGCACAATACATATTGTGAAAGTGAAAGGGGAGGAAATGTCTAAAAAGGGAAGGCAGTGGCTACTGTTAAGTTATTATCGTGATTTGAATCCCATATTGTTTTCATTGTTCTATTTTGTTTGGTTTTATTTTGTTTTGTTTTGTTTAACTTTATTACATTTGATGGCAGGGACAGCTGTTTCAAAGATAAAATATATTATGGCAGCCATTATTGATTTCCTATTTTGTCTTGAAGCCCTGTGTTGCTTTCATTGTTTTGCTTTGATTGATTTTATTCTATTTTGCTTTGTTTGATTGCATTATATCTGATGGTATAGGCAACTACTTTAAAGATTACAAGAGACATTATGGTAGCCACTGTCGTTTTACTGTTATCTGGTTTTGAATTCATGTTTTGCTTTCATTGTTTTGTTTTTATTGGTTTTATTCTGCTCTGTTTTGTTTGATTTTGTTGTGCCTGATGGTATGGGCAGTTATTTTGAAGATAACAAGAGGCATTTTAGTAGCCATTGTTGATTTCCTTTTATCTTGTTTTGAAGTTGTACCATGTTCATTGTTTTGTTTTGATTGACTCGATTCTGTTTTGGTTTCATTTGGTTTCATTCTCTTTAAAATAAAATAAAAAATGAACATGAAATGATTTAGCCCAATTCAAAGAAAAGAGGGAGGAAGCCGATATGTTCCTTGTAATTGGAGATTTAGCTCCTATCTACAAGAGTGAGATTTCCTGATGACTGTGAGGCCAGTTGAAAACAAACATAGTGAATAAACCCACTGTAGCTGATTCAAAACAGATTGCCAGTAATATGAAAAGATGATAGCGACCAGTCACGTGATGAGACAAGATTGTGACCTTGACTATTATAGCACCCTGAGAAAGAAATGGTCATCTATGGGAAAAGTGTGGATGACATTTTGAGCTCAAAAGGAATAAACTGGGGTAGGCAGACACCAAGCTAATTTCCTCAAAGTGTAGCAAAATATTATGGAAATTGAATGCAAGAACAAAAGCCCATAATAACAGGCTTTCTGCTTGCTTCACTTGTATTTTCAAAGTGACCTCAAATGGACAAAAGAAATAAAAGGGGAGATAAACTTGAAATGGGCCTGTTGACTTCCTGTGGCTGGAAGAAAAACACAGAGGCCATGCTTTCCCCTCCCTACTCTTACATGGTGGAAAAATCAGGAAACTGTTCCTGGTGCCATAAGAAAATCTCCCAACTTCCGCAGCCTAGGGGAGAAAATCAGGGAAAAAAATACAAACTTTTGTTGAATTTTAGAGAAATAAACGAACAAAAATTGTGTTCAATGGGCCTCATCTGCTGCTTCTGCCTGGATCACCAAATACGTTACTGAGTTTTGGAATGATGGAGTCTTCTTCTCAATATGGTTTCTAGGTTCTTTCTGTCTTAAGCAAAGACTTGGTCAAGACAAGCACAAAAGGCAGCAAATTTCAATTAAAGCTAGGAAAAGAAACAGGATCTTCATAATAACATTTTTCCAAGTAAAAGCAGGAAAAGAAATGCATCCTATGGCATGAGGGTGGGTCACCATGCAAGAGAAAACACAGTGGCAAAAACTCAATATAGACTGTCCTTTTGTATCATGCACTCCTCAGGCTGACATAAGGCCTAGACCATCATTTCAGAAACCTGCTCAAGTTCTTGTGAAAAGTTCACATGCAGGGTTTTGGGAACTATTCTATGCATATGTTGTGGGACTTTGTAACTAATAGAACACACCTACTTCCTCAGCCAGTCTTGCCATGCCATAACGTCCTACCTCTTAGCAGCAAGTCAGCTATGGAACTTCCTGGTCCATTCAATTTCCAAAACTCCCACCTCTGACTGTAGGAAGATTTTGGGAAGACATCTAGATCCAAACTAAAATGATATCAAATAAGTGGAGTCAGTGCTGTGACTATACCTCACCAAGTGGTTCAGAAGCTTTTGAAACTGTTTTTTCAGGCAGAGTTTGAAAAGGGTTGAAGATTCTGAATAAAGGGCCAGAGGTTTAGCTCATTGGCACAAGTGCTTGCTTGGCAAGGGTGAGGTCCTGAGTTTGATCCCTGGTATAAAAAAGAAAGAAAGAAAGAAAGAAAGAAAGAAAGAAAGAAAGAAAGAAAGAAGGTACTTTACATTAGAACAGTAGAAAAGATGGCTTGAAGACATCCCAGAAATTAACAGGATCCCACATTCAGACTCACAGACTCTACAGTGCAAAATTTTAAAGCTTTCATTTGAGAAGAGTCCCTGGGACACCTGTTTAAGAAGGGCCTCCTAGGAAATTGGTTCACCAGAATTGATTTCACCATATTCAGCCATCTTGATACTCAACAGCCACTTCAGCCATATTCCTAGGGGTCCTTGCTATTGGGTGGCCTTAGTGTCATCCATGTGGTGCTGATTTTTCAGGTATGCAAAATGTAAGAGTTGTGGGGTCAGGGAGTCTTTCACCCAGATTTCAAAGGAAGACCCATGAAGCTAGATAAGGAGGCCCTGCTAGCATAACATATGAAACCATGAGAGTGAAGGTGAAGATGTGGTGGAGATCTCATCAAATTATATGTATCTTTTGCTGAAGCTATAGATAATTTTCTGGTTACTAAATCCAGTAGATAGCTTTCTGCTCCTATCTTGCTTGGATATCTTTTCCTACCTTTCACAATGACGTCTTTTCATTCCTTTTTGGCATTCTCTAGTCTTGGTTTCTGGGCCATTGAAATTTTTTTTGTCCTTTCATCTTTCTTACCAACTTTTTAAAAAATCTTCTTTGTAGTCTGTATTTCTCTATGGTCTACTCCTCAGAAGTGGGTATTTCCTTTGTGCCCTGCTTTATCCCTCTGGGTTTTAATTTTCATGCATGGTCTTAGCCATTCACATAATTTTATTCATCACCAAGCCACTGACTTTTTTTTTGATACCTGGAATCGAACTCACAACCTCTCACCTGCCAGGCAGGTGCTTAGGTCACTGAGGTAAATCTCCAGCCCTATTTTATAAGACAGGGTCTCACTATGCAGGCCAGACTGGCCTTGAACTCACTTTGTAGCCCAGGCTGGTCTCGAACTCATAACGATCCTTTTGCCTCAGCCTCCTGAGTGCTGGGATTAAAGGCATGTGCCACCATGCCCGGATAAACCACTGACTTTTAAAACACAATCTTCCGCCCAAATCTGTGGCCTTATGTCCAGGCTTGTATTTACCTTCTGTTGGGCATATCCAAATTGAGTGTCACAAAGTTACTTCAAATTGAACATGTTTAAAGCTGATTTTATTTTCTTCTTACTATCAATGTTCTATAATCTTACATACTCTTTCTCAATTACTGTCCACTCAGTTCTCCAAACTAGACACCAGGCAGTTCATAAACTCTCTTTTCTCTAACAACCAACCAATACATCAACCATACTGATTAGTTTTATCTCCTATCCCTAACTATAAGCCTGACTGATTGTCTCAGACTTAACATGTTTCAATTATGGGCTTCTTAGAGGGTGACCTCATTAAATCTTGCTGATTTTTACCTCCCAGATATTTTTGGAACTGACTTACCACTCCCTGGGTTTGATATCTTTTCTATTGCCTCTATTACTGTGGTAATTTCCCAACTGATCTGCCTATTGTTAGTGTTTTCCCCTTCAAATTTACTTGACACACAAACTCCAAAATGATTTATTCAAAATTTAATTTCAGAATTGCAGTTCTGAGATGGTTAAGCATCTGCCAACCTTTGAAAAATTTGAAAATTAAATAGCCACAGGCCTATTGAAAGGAACCAGAATTTAAAGATGTAACAAATCTGTGGTAAGGTTCCCATAGTGTTTTCCTTTGAGTTTTTCTGTGTTGACATTGACCCAGTTGGAAAGTTTGAAGTGAGCACTGGTTTGAGATGTGAGAGAGGAATAATTCCTAAAGGTGAGAGAGAGAGAGAGAGAGAGAGAGAGAGAGAGAGGTGTTAGTTCCATCTCTCTCTCTCTCTCTCTCTCTCATTCTCTTCTCTCTTATGTGCCTATCACTAGTCAGTTGTGCAATGGTCCCAACACTAATGGCATTAGGAACCTTTGGGAGCCAGTATTCTCAGGGAATGGGGTCCATAATCTGTAGTTGATGGAACTACTGCCACATGCTATTGCTTGTTAGTCTCTCTGTCCTCCCATCACTGGTCTCTAGATGCAGCACAATTGCAGAAGGGATTGATAGCTAGAGGACTGAAAGGAGTAATACCAGGGAGAATGTGAAAAGGTAGATAGGAGCTCATAAAAAATTTGTATGTGTTCCAAGTTGTGTACATGCCAACATGTACATGTATTAATCAGATCCTTATGAGCATGCCAGGAAATTTGAGAAATGAACTAATAGATATGCACCTAAATTCCAGAACCACACACACACACACACACACACACACACACACCTGAGCATCACTGCAGAGATTTTGAAAACTGAACTGACATTGGACTCCAACCCACAGAAGGTAAGTGGAAACTTGTGCCACAGGACTTGTGGGACAGTAATGAAAGCCCTGTCACAAGTGCTACTAGCATCCTAGAAGGAAATGAGAAAGAGAGCAGTGCTGAAAAAAAATCTTTGAAGAAAACATGGGTGAAAAATTTCCAGTGTTAGTGAAAAATGCCAATTTATAGATTCAAGAAAGTGAATCTCAAGCAGGTTAAATGAAAAGAAACATGTAGATATATAAATCATAGTAAAACTGCTGAAAAATAGAGACAAAATTCTCTTCAAAGCATTCAGAGAGAAACGTTGCATCAGGTATAGAGGAACGATTCAAATAACTGCAGATTTCTTATCAGAAATTCTGTGATCCAGGAGGAAGCAACGCAACATTTTTCAAGTGTTGAAGAAAAGAATTATCAGTCTTGAATTCAATATCTGGCAAAAGATATCTTTCAGGAACGAAGGTAAGTTTAAAACACAATTCTGAATGAAGGGAAATAAGAAAAAATCATAGCAAGAAGACCTGCTCTAAAAGACTTACCAAAAGAATTCTTTGTATAGAAATTAAATGATACCAGAAGGGAATTTGGAACATAATGGATGAAGACATTGCAACAGAATGGTAAATACTTGGGCAAACATAATATTCTCTTGAATTTTGTAAGGCATGTTTGATTATTGAAAACAAAATTATATTTTTCAATGGAATTTTCAGTGTATACAGATGTAATACATAAGATAGTGATAGATAAAGTGGGGAGAGCAGCAGGCTTAATATGCTGATGTTTTTACATTACAATTAAAATGGTAAAATACTGATTTTAGAAAGACTGTGAACAGTATACATTTTGTACTTCCAAGAGCAACTGCTGTAAAAATATATAGATATCACAGCTACAATAGATATATTAAAATGAGATAGTAAAAAGGTTTGGATAGACGAAAGAAGGCAGGAAAAAGGAAACAGGAATTGAAAAGGGCAAAACAGAAAATAAATAAGTAAAATGGCCATTAAAGAGAATTAACTAATTAAAAAGAATTGAAATAATACATAGTGTGTTCTCGTATCTCACAAGATTAAACAAGATAACAGAAAAATAGTAGTAGTAAAATCTCAAAATACTTGGGAAATAGAATATTTTTATTTTTTTTCTCTTTCTTTGTGATGCTAGGGTTTGAATCCAGGGAATAACACATTTCTTAATAACCAATTGACAAAATAAACTGGAAATAACTCAAAATCCTTCAATAAGAGAGTGGATAAATTGTTGACTCTGTACAGCAGAATACTAACCAGCAGTAAAACAGAGCAATATTGATTCAACACAGCAGTTTGAAAGAGTCTAAAAGGCGCTGTGCTGAGTTAAAGGAGTTTGTCTCCAAACGTTACCTATCCTATTACATGCCTAAAGAAACAAAATCACAGTGATGGAAAACAGATAGTGGTTAGAGGTAGTGCTATAAAAGAATAATGTGAAGATTTATGGGGTAGTAGAAACTGTTCCATACCCTGATAGTGTTGGTGGTTACATAAATCTCTACACATGTTAAGGCTGAATGATTTCCTATACCCAAAATGGGGGTAATGTTATTATATAGTCATTTAAAAATAGGCTTAAATTTCATTTTTGATAGTGCTTCAGTAGTATAAAGGATACAGTAAAATATTCTTAATCTGTATCACAAAGCCTATCTGATGCTAGCGGCTCAACAACAGGATTGCTTCCTCCATAAAGCCTAACAACTCAGGTTTTAGTGGGGATAGACTGAAATGTGGTCCTGAATGTAACAAATGGCTCATCTCTAAATAAGAGGCCATTTTTGGTGTTCGGAAAATCAGGAATTTAGAAGGCTTGAGTTCTCACACTAGTGTAACTTGTTGTAGAATCTTGGTCCAGTACAATGTCAGTTGCCTACCTATTAAGTGTGAGTAATATCTGGCTTTCTTGGTGCTACTGTTAGTAGCACAGAAATTAATGCATTTCAGTGCTATGCCTAATTTTGGATCTGAACATGATACTTCTTCCTACCTCAACCCCTTCTGGAGAAGAGAAGAGCTGTGTGATGTTTGTGTTGGAGGAACAGATTGTATTGTGAAAAGTTTTTCAAGGTGTTTTATGCTTCTTTGTAACCTTCTGCACTGTGCTCCTTCACCCCACTTAACTTCCTCAGTAACTAATTCATTTCTTTGACATCTGTACCCTGTAAGAGAATTGGCTTCCAGAACAATTATAGTGGCAGGTATTTCCCACACAAGATTGTGCTGAGTTGCAGCTAGGTTTTAGAATTAACTGTGGTGGCTCTTTTAACATTATGATCAATCCCAAGAGCCAGTCCTTGTGTTGCTGTTGCTTGCCCTTGACCATCAACCCTAAATGTATGTGGCTTGTTTAGAGTTTGAAGGCCACTCAAATTCACTCCCCATTTCTACCACCATTTAACTTCCTCCATGCCAAAGTAAATGATGAGGCACTGGTGTTGATTATATTTATTCATTTATTAAAATACTTTAATAAGCAATACTTTATCAACTTTGAGGACTGGTGTTCAGTTTGGGGAGAGGAGGAATAGGCACACTTTGTGGATCTTTTCATTCTGTTTTTTTCTATTGATTCCATGACTACCCCAGCTTCCTCCCCCAACCAGCCCTTGGCCCTGCTATTTATTTGCAGGGACTTCTGATAAAACAAAATTCACAGAACAGAAAAACAACAATGGGTTACAGATTAGCAGACAAATACACAAATGCAACTCCACAAACTATATAGCCGATCAAAGTCTCTTATAGGATGGAATGATATAAATGAGTTTGGTTGCTTTGATGCTAGTTTCTATATCTTGTGAAACTAAAATTCTACTTATTTCCTGAGGGAAGATGATGTTGATCCAACTGTCTTTTCTGGTCAAACTTTAACTTTTCAGTTAAAGGGCCTTTTTCAGATAGCTGCTGATCTCCTATAGTATTGGCACCAGAAATAGTTGGTGGCCACTCGAATATCAACATATTTCTTCCCCACTGTTCTTCTGGCCAGAAATTACCCATCTGATCTCTTCTTCAGAAAGTGCTACCAAAGATGTAACCAAACTAGAACTTTGGCTGTTAATGGATTCTGAACATATTTGAGATGGTAGTTAACGATGAAGTCCTGAGGGAAGCTTATGTTCTCAGGTACTAAGGCAACTCCCTTGAGATAAGGATCACTTCTTGCTTTGTTTCTAAGTGGATACATGCAAAAACAGGTGCTCAGCAACTAGTTTTCCTTTTCTGGAAGAAACAGGTAACTAAGCTATTGAGGAGGGAATGGAGCGATTTAGGAAGCCGCACATACTGTTGGGCCGCATCATCTATCACTTCTATTCCATATTCAGTTCTGGCCCCAAATCCTAGTGGTTTCATTCAGTATTATTCTGACTCAGGGTGGGAGACAGGGTAGATGAAAGGGAATCCAGATAGTACAACAGAGCAACAGCAGCAGTATAATGTATATAGTATTTCAGTAAAGTAAGCACAAGAGATGGAGTCCTATTACAATTGACTATCATCAGTGATCAAAAAATTATAAGACATAGCCCTGCTTAGTCATTGTCAAGATAAGGCTAGCATTTCCTAGGACTTGCTTCTGTTTCTTTAACTTTTCTCATTTGGAAATGCTTCCTTTTGGAAAAGGCTTTTCTGAAAAAAATGTAAAATGGCTCCCAACTTTGTGAGTGTGTATGTAGGTGTTAATTCGTGCAGCCAAGGAGGAGCCAAGTTATGCTGCAATGTGTCCATGCTGATTTGATCTAATATCTCTTCCAAGGAAGAAAGCGTGACACGAAAAAGCCAAAGACAAGGCAACAGCACGCTCTCCATTTAAATACATATAGTAAGTTAACATTCTGATACTTAAATAAGTTTAAAATATTTTCTGTCATATTTTTCCATTGACTTTCTTCTTTAGTTATAGAGATAGGACTTTTTTGTTTGTTTGGCACAGCAATCAGACATTTGGGACTATCCCCTTGTTAGTAATTTTCTCCTCACCCCTGCAGATGTGGAACACAGGTGGCTGGTTTAGGTGGATAAGGCTGGTGGAATTCTCGAGTTGATAACCAGTGCTCGAAGTCTGGATTGTGCACCTCGATGAACTAGCCATTGGACTAAATCAAGTAACTGAGCACACTATGTTTTCTAAGAAATGGGGAGAGGCCAGTTCTCTGGCTTACTTTTGACAAATGGGAACAGACATCCAAAGGTATGAATTCAAGGTTGGATACAGATGAGAGGAAACGCAGAGAAAACCTCTCTGGACATTTGGGTTTGGTTGTATTTGGCTGACTGGGATTAGACATTTAAAAGATTTGAATAAAAATTTGGAACAATCTAGACCTAGTTTCTCATTAGAAATTTGGAAGAAGAATCATGTGGAAGTAAAGCCTTTTACTTCCCCACGTTCTTTCTGATCACTCTTGTACTCAAGGGAAGGGGACAAGATAAGACATTTGAAAGTGATTTGGGGACTGACCAAATAAATTCTCCAGAAAATGCAGGCCAAGATAAAACTTATGGAGAAGGGCATAGTTGTGACTCAATTGTCAGGCAGTCTCCAGCTCTGATATTTATGTCACAGAGCTAAGGATCTCGTTTCTCTACATAGTCTTTTCATTGGGGAAGGAGCAACAAAACTTGAGGCAGTTGCTGATGTAAAGTTTAGGACAAACAGAGCAGAAAAGGCATGCCAACTTAGCTCCTTCTCTGGGAAATTGGTATTTTTGTTCCCCCCTCTGTGGCCTGACTTGAAATTTTAAATAGGCATCAGAATCAGCTGGTTTAGGTAGATCCCAGCTACTTCTAATTTGCTAAAAATGCACCAAAAGATTATAAGCTCCACCAAGAATTAGGGCAGTTGGTAGAGGCATACGTGTGTGTGTAGGGTATTAGGGGGTAGGGGATGATTCCTGGGTTAGCACAATAAATTAGGGGGTCACTTAGAGGTTGAGTTGTGTTTTCAGTTCTTAAAAATATATATCTATATACATATTTATGTCATTATACACAATCTACACTGCAGCACAGCAGCAAAAATTTTAGTTAAAAAAATCCAGCAAGAATGAAGGCAAACACTCCATGGAGTCATGCAGACTAGGATCAAGGCAGTAGAAGGGGAGCCCATATGGTTGCCACAAAGGGTGAGTTCCACCAGTGGGCCCACCCAGCCACCAGAGCACCAACTGTACATGTGCAAAGAAGACATACATGAACACATGGAAAAACACAAAGGATTAAGAGAGAGAGAAGGAGAGAGAGAGAAAAGAAAGAGAAGAAAGAGAGAAGAGAGATGAGAAGAGAGGAGGGGGAAGGAGGAGGAAGGGAGAGACAGAGACAGAGAGATAGACAGAGACAGAGAGACAGAGAGAGAGAGAGAGAGAAACCCATGTTTACAAGGAAAGGTTTTACATAGTCATTTAACAGGACAAGCCCCCAGGACCTATTTCTCTTCTTAATGAGCCAACTAGAAGAGATATTCTGAAGTCTGAAGTTGTCAGGGATTGAAGAAACACAGTCTAGCTTGGCTGTCTTGTCCCCTCTCTTCATCTCCCCAAGGGTCTGCCATTCATTTATTCTTTAGTGTCAAGAGTTTCTCTGCCAGCCAGTGAAAATCATTCCCAAACTCCATGAAGACGTTAACTCCCTTGAATCTTTTATAGATACATAAGGGGCTTATCCCAATAGATACTGTAGGTGCTCAAGATGCACAAAGAGAAGGAGAACTGGGCAGGATAACTTGGAGCAACAATCTTTGGCCAATGAGAACGTGTAAACCTCTAAGGAGACCTGGTTAAGTTCAGGAAAAATGTACTAGTATAAAGAATTGGAGGGTCGTTCTTGGTGGTGCTCATGTTTGTTCTGAAATAGTGCACTCCTGTATGTATTAGGGTTTTGAGAGTTTACAGTAGAATTCTAAAATGTGAGTTGTTCCAGCTTTCAAGGGCTACAGTTGAGATATTGATGGTGTTGGAGAATCATCATTTTTTGCTTCACCTTCATGAGTCCTTTGATGCCACAAATTACCTTCAAAGAAAAACCACATACAGAAATGAGGTTAGTACTTTTCTAGATACTCAAACCCTGAACAGAATAAAGTGTTTGATAGGAGACAGACTGGTTTGTTCATATTGTACCAGGCATCTCTGAACTATCAGAGAAAACCAGTTGATAACAGGTGAACCAAACACAAATGAGGTAAATTCTTAGAGCCTGATAATATGAAACTGCTATTGACTCCATCAGTCTTCAGAAATATTCTTTAAAACTACAATCTCTTAACTGACAGATTCTTAGGAAATCAAAACAGTTGGACTTTACCTGAGAAAATACAGCTTAGTCCAAGGGATTCTCTCTTTACATCTGTGAAAACTCTTGGTTCCTTAGAAACCAAACTACTATCCTCCAAACCTGTTTTCCTATGGCCATTACTGCTACATCTTTTAAGCTTGCAGGTTGTCTAGCCCCAAATGTATGAAAGATCACGAACCTCAGCTTTGGCATAATTGACAACTCTTAAGAGAACATTCTTTTGAATCCTACTGACATATTAACAATTCTTAGGGCCAATTTTGAAGGACAATTGGATGGAACCAAAACTTAAGCAATGAAATATATAGAAATTTCATGTTTCTATAGACTTACTATAACAGATAGTTGAAAAGTGTTTATGTAAATCACAGAAACTGTCTCTGACTCTTAAAAATGGGTCAGAGAGTAAAATAACTCCCTGATTGCATTTTTCTTTTTAGCTATACATATCACAGAGGCTGCATAGCAATGTTTTTTTCTTATTGTTTCCCCCTACCAGTGTCCATATCACTTTCTAATTCACATTTTGTCCAACACACTGCTTGAAATTACCCAGGCTTGGCTCTCTGCCAGCCTGTCCACTACAATTATGCCTGTGAATATTTCTAATATTGTTCTAATGGAGGCTTTGGCTTCCTGGGAGGTAGTCTTCTGGGGAAGTCATCATGACCCCCATGCTTGTGGAAGAGACTCACCAATGAAATGGTGGAATCTGTGGCCTGCTTTAGGTTTTTCTTCCTCTTGTAATTTCTTTTTTCCCAGTTTGCGGAACTTAAATTTCAACCCGCGGCTTCTAGTGTCAGCATTTGAAGCTTTTTCCTAAGAAACCATAACAGAAAGAAGGTCAAAATATTAGTTACCTAACATTCATAAGTAATTCTTAGAGGCCTGGCAAGGTGATGGACAAGAATGACTACAGAAAGCAGGCAGGTATATTCTCTAGCTGGTATGAGATAACTCTACTCACTGGTTACACATCCTAGAAAAGGAATTTAGCTTTACCAAGAGCCTATTCTATGCCAGGTGCCTTGCTAGATACCTCAATAAATACTTATATAAGCCTGAAAACAAGCTGGGAAAGTGGATATTATCATCACTACATTAGAAAAGAAGAATCAGAGGCTCAGAGAGGTTAAATATTTAACCTGAGGTCATGTGGTTAGGAATTAGAAATGTAGGCTTTCTAGGTGCACTGCTAGGTCATATGACACCTCTCCATGGATTAGAAAAAAGCACCCTTTTCTTCAGACATACAATTGATGAGTACCGATTAACCTCCTTAGTACCTTCTTATAGGAAAGACCCTGCCTCCCAGGCCATCTGCTTCCCTATTAGGAATGCAAAGATGGCTTTCTAAATAAAGCTCTTAATTATGAATGTGGGTTCTCTTTTGTTCAGATATGTAGGCTGTAAGTCTGGCCCAGCCTCCCAGTCTCTTGCTCTTGCTATAGCATTCTGACTTTACTACTAGTCTTTGTAAGACATAGTTCTGAAGTTAATTTTATTGTTATAAAATCCAGTCAAATACATTCCAAGCAGCTTTCAAATTATCATGTTTTGGGGATTATTTGTACCTCCATGTTATACCATTAGGTGGAAGGTATAAATCTGTCCTCTTCCTCTTCATATTCTTAGTTCCACTTACCCTGTCTCTTCTAGTAATCCTGCTGGCAATATACATCAGCCTTCAGAATTACTTTTCAGAAGTAACCTTAAGAAAGGGCACAGGACATTCCCCTCAGAAAAATCCTGGGAAAGTCAAATGAATAATTGAGTCTCATCCTATTTTCCCCCAGCAAAGTGGATCAGAATCTTCTATGAGCAATACTGGTATCAAGTGAATAAGCAACATCTCCCTGGCTTTCTTTTGATCTACTCTGTCCTTTATAACCTCACTTCTATGGAAATATTGAAACTCAGAAAAGAGATTACATCACAGGCCAAACAGATTAACATATAAAATGAGATCTCAGAGTATGGATGGTTTTGATCTCACGTTGTTCAATATCTAGTCCATTTGCCTATTTCAGGAGTTTGGTGAGAGTCAGATGAACTGGGTAATGATGGAATAGGGTACAATGACATTTTATACCCTTTGTTGTCTAACATTATATTTCCTTTCCTCAGAGGCAGCATCAGGATCGTCAAGCGGAAAAGGCTTTGGAGAGTGCTTGACACATCAGCAAAGGCACATGAGAAAGGTATTAATTTCTTAAGACCTGAATTTCTATATGACTTTTCTTCTGAAATGGTAGCCTGGTTGCTGAGCTGGTCTAAACATGCCTTACTTACATGCATATAACTGGTGAATTGAATCAGAACACAGGTATGAGTGAGCATGAGGAAAGAGATTCCCACAGGTTGAAATGTATGATTCTATGGTAGGAAAACTTTAAGAAAAACCCTACCAGACCATAAATAGTATAATTTACCTAGTGATAAGTGGACATCATTGGGGCATTTGACTTATGAAGTGGGACTATTTTTCAGTCTTTGAAAAGCACTCAGATTTGTTTTAAAAAATGACAGTTTCCCTATACCTGAGTTATAGTCACTGCTGCCATGCTCGATTTTCTTTTAAGCCATATACCTGCTGAGGGGTGACGCTGCAAGAACCTACTAACTTCCCAGAGGTGAAGAGACAGGAAACAATGGGAAGAGGTGATATTTGGAAGATTCATCTATCAGTGTGGCCTGTGAACCAAACATTTAGAACAAATTTTGGCTGTAAACAATTTGTATGGTCATGCTGGTATGTACTGGAGAAGTTCAGCAGCTACTGTGCAGGGAGGGGGCAATTTGAAGTCAGAGAAACAACATCTCTCTTTTTCTTTTTCGATCATCTCTTGCTACAAAGTGGGTCTTCATTTGAATTATTCTTCTATGGTAACCTCATTGTTCATGTTCTCTGTCTTGTTCTATCCTCTTATGACCAGACGAGGAAGAGGATGCTCCATTAAAGCTAAAGTTGAAAGCTGCCACTGAACTCCTTCAGTTACCACACTATCATGCTGGAAGGTAAGGTACCAAGGAATAATTTTCTCTTCCCCTCTATTTCTCTCTCTAAATTATGTACCTCTGGAAAAATGATTGAATTCATCCAGTTGATCTCTGATAGCTTTTCAAACTCCTTATTCATGGCATCCAGAGCAGTTTGTAGTGTGGCTTCATCTTCGGCATCTCTCAACTGGTACAGACAGGAAAAACAGTGAGTGTCCAAATGCCAAGAACTCTGCATTCATAGGCTCTTGTCCTCTCCCCTACTCCTAGTTTCTTCTAGTGGTCAAGACACCACGGAGTGAAAGCTCATATGTCCTTTGGCCTATCATCTGTTTTTGGTTTCTTGAAAGCAAGATCTAGCTACAGAAAGCTCTCTTCTTTCTTAACAGGAAGAGCCAGGAAACTGACAGATGGTGGGCACACTTTGGGGCTGGGCATACTCACTGTTTGGTAAACAAAGGCATTTTGTCCACTATCATTTAACATTGAGATTTTATCTCTACAGTTTAGGGTCTAGGACAAGTTTTCTGGAGCCATCCCAGTGTCCCCCTACATAACAACTACCAAGTTTTGAGCACATAGTGTATTCCAGGCATTATGCACACATAATTTGATTCTTCATTCCCAATAACCTTATAATAAATTTACAAGGTACTGTTCTCATTTTATATGTGAGAAAGCATTCTCAGAAATTGGGTGTTCAACGTTGTATAGTTAAACAGAAGCCAGATCTGTTTAACTCAATAACCTACCTTTTATACAACATTATCGCAGAAAAGGACATGTGGGGTGGCCACATGAGGGGAGGCCAGATGCTGGGAGGAATTTTTATTGCACACTTACTGTAATTTAAAAGCTATTTTGTGAAGCAAGGAGAAATGGTTAGAGAGAGACTGGCTCAAATTTTCTGTTCCTGGTAGAGGGTCTGCTTCCCCAGGACGTGCTATAGCCCCTGGCTATTTGCTCTTAGTAATTAAATAATGAACCTGGCTTGTCCCTCAGGTTCAGGAAAGCAAATTAAGTGCCGCGTAGTAAACCCTACACCCACAAGATGCACTCTGTACAGTGCATGGGAGACTAAATTCTTTTGAGATCTCTCCAATGCACAAGAACAAAATTCTAGATCAGCAATACAGATGAGATCATTCATGTTCCATTAGTTAATAAGCTGGGGACACAGAAACACACTGATATATTCATCCCTGACAGGCTTGCAGCTCAACTAAACCGACCTCATCTTTCCTCTCAGTCACGTACTCTACCTTCGATCTGGCACGTCCGTGGCTTCTTGCTGTGTCTGGCCCACTTGCTACTCCAGCCATAGGTAGAGCTTTACCAACTATCACAATTGGATGATAAGTGACTGTTCAGGGAGTGGGATGGGAGGTTATGGCCAGTCAGATGGGATATGAAGGAGAAACAAGTCAGGGCTGACAAATAAATTCTTTTGCTTTACAACTAATGACAGAACAATACAGAATAGTGCAGATACATAGGGTAAATGTACACCAAATAAAGAAAGTAGGTATTATTGGTGGGATTTAATTTTTCGAAAATCTGAATTCCCACTATATTGGCCCCCTAAAGGCCCACTTGTTAAAGGTTTAGTTTGGCACTACTGGAAGTTGGTCAGACCTTTAGGAGACGAGATTTAGTAGGAGGTCTTTTGGTCATTGGGGCAAGCCCTTAAAGAGGATAATGGGACCCCAGCCTGCCTTCTTCCACTCTTTTTTATTCCTGGCCATGAGGTGAACAACTCTGCTTCACCATATTCTCCTCACCATGATGTACTGCCTCACCACAGGCCAAAGCTACAGAACCAACAAATCATGGATTGGAATCTCTAATAAACAAACAAACAAAATAACAAATAAAAAAACAAACAGCTCTTTTTTTTGTCTTTTTGAGACAGGGCTTCACTATGCGGTTCAGGCTGGTCTTGAACTCATTTCGTAGCCCAGGCTGGCCTAGAACTTGCAACTATCCTCCTGTCTTAGCCTCCTGAGTGCTGGGATTACAAGCATGTGCCAATACACCTGGCTTTTTTCTCTTCATGAGTTTATTATCTCAGGAACTTGTTACAGTTACAGAAAGTTGACTGACAAGGGCCAACATTGAGCTTTTTATTGCCCTCTTTCTTCAAGGGGAAGAATAACAGCCCTTGATATAGTGGGATAAAGACTTACCTCCCTCCTTTCTGGAGATAGATGGTCATGCTTAGTTACTGCTGCCTGCCTTCTAGCCTCATTTGGATATGTGTATCTGTGCGTGTGTGTGTGGAGGGTTCACCAGGTTCTCTGGGATGGGAGCCTTCTGGAGGCTCCTACCCTCTGATAAAGTATACTTAAGCTAGGTTGTTGGCTGAGATGGACCAATTTTAGGAACATAAGCTTCAAGGAAACCTAAGCAGCAGTGAGAGGCTAAACTCTCAAATTTTCTGCTGCCCAACCTGGCAAGGACATTAAGTACTGCTTATATATAGAAAGTACTCTGGCTGTTGTTGCATAAAGCTAAGAGACACTAGCTTGGGGCTCAGATGCCAGGACAGCCTGGCCTGAGCAGTAGGCCAATTAGATATGCAAATAAAAGAGGAAGTGGATATTTCTTGTAGTTTCATCTCAGAAGCGCTTCTTCAAAGATGAGAGACAGACATAGCACCTGCCTCAGAGACTTAGCAGCCAGCCTCAAAGTGCGGTGATCATGATCAGTTGCCTCATCAGTGCACACTCATTGAGTATGTCCATGAACTTTCCATTCTGAGAAAAATGCAGCTAGTCTTGTGGCCTAAAAACAGAGCCTCAGTCCACTTCTCCTAGCACTAATGTCGGGCCACTGCCATGTTACCAGGCACTTATGATACAATAGTTTGCTAAATGCTCAAAGACAACCGGACAGATTGAGATCACAACTTCTATTTTGTAGGTGGGAACTAAGACTCAGAGAAGTGAAGTTATTTCACACTGCTAGTGTCATGGATTGCATTGTGCCCTTTCCAAAACATGTTGAAGTTCTAGTTCCCAATACCTTGGAATGTAACCTTATTCGAAATTTGAGACTTTGCAGAAGCAATTAATTGCTAAGTTGAAGTCATACTGGAGAAGGCTGGCCCCAATCCAATATGACTGGTGTCCTTAAAATGACCTTATGAAGACACACTTATGAGATACACAAGGAGAATGCTATGGGAAGACAGAGACAGAGGTCAGAGTGATGCATCTACAAGCCAAGGAACACCAAAGATTTCTGGAAAACCACTAGAAGCTATGAAGAAGCAAGAAAGGATCTCCTACAGGTTTCAGAGGGAGTGAAGCCCTACTAACACCTTAATTTTGGACTTCTAAATTTCAGAATTGTGAGGCAATAAATTTCTTTTGTTTTAAGTCACACAGTTCCTGGTACTTTGTTAAAGCAGCCTTATGGAATTAATACAACTGCTAATAGCAGATCTGGAATTTGAATCAAAAGTTCCCTAAATTTTTCCACTAGTTTGTATTGTCTTTCTACATGGAGAAAAATGTAGAAACTTGAGAGATATCAATCAGTTCAAAATAGCTTACTCTTTTCTACTGCAGCTATATCAGGTATGATGAGAAGATCCGACCTTTGATTGACCTGGTTGGGACCCAGAAGACATTTGAAAAAGGGAAGGAGGGATTTCTTTCAAGGAATTAACATAACATATGGATTAGCATAACCTATGTAATAATACAATCAATGATAACACTGGATGACAAAGCAGAGACTGCCATGCAAAGACCTGCTCAAAATGACCTCAGGTCTGCCAGTACCCCAGAACCAAGCACAGACTGACCAACTTTACATGGTATTCTTTGCCCTCCCATGCTCCAATCCCCTGAACTCACCAAGTTTTCATCCAGGAAAGCTTTGGTGTTATCGTAGAGCCCTTTAAGACTAAATGTAACGTCTACTGCATCACTTCTGCTTAGAGTCTGAGAGAAGAAAGGAAAAGAAAGGAAGGGAAAGGACAAAGACAGAGGAGATCATAAATAGGCATGCAGCTGGTTTCTCCATCAGAAGTAAGAGCAGGTTAGTGGAACACAGCTGTAGGTGCAAAATCAATATTCAAAATATAGCACATCTAATACTACATAGGCACCAATTAATCAGAACTGATGCCAGCCGTTAACTGGTACAGTTGTATTGGTGTGCACTACAAAGTAGCACAGAAAAACTTAGCTTTTGGCCTCATTCATTGAATATAGTGGGTATAGGAAAATAGGAAAACCAGAGGGTAAATTTGAGGCCAGTCGTCGTCCCTACACTAAGACCATTTTTCTATGGGAGGTAGAGTGTGACCCAACTGTCTCTCTTTTTGAAACTCCATACCTTGGATTGCAGGTCTCTTCCAACTATCTAACCTAAAGTAACTAACCCTCATTTTAGCAAATCCTTGTATTTTTGCCTAGCATTAAAGTTTTTTTATTTTTAAATTTTTTTTTTTGTGGTGGGGATGGAATCCCAGTCTTCATGTATGCTAGGTAAGGGCGCTAAAGTTACTTTGTAAAAAAACATTGTTTAAATCTTCTGGCAGTGGAGAAAGTATGAAATGGTACATTTAACAGTATCTGATATGAACCTTTCCCTCAAAAGAGAAACCAGAGAACTTTAGAGCTCTGATTCCAATGGCAAGTATCACTTTCTCAAGTTATACAGGGAAACACCTAAGATCAGAACAGTCCAAGGCCAAGTTTCTCTCCATCCATTGCCATTTCTTCTCTGAACCTGGTATGGTGGATAGCTATGAGGAAAGAGTGCTGGTTGTCAAGCTGATGAAATCTACTGTGGGATTTCCCCAGTAGCCACCTTTGTCCTATAACAAGTCAGGAAATTCTTGGCTTTCCATCCACTCCTTAAAAGCCCTTTTCTAGTTTCTTTCATCCAACCTATTGTCCATTCCTTCCTTTTCATTCCCTTTCTTTTCTAGTTTTGCTCTTGTCATTCATCTACCCCTTTTCCCTTACCTCAGTGGGAATACAGGAAGCTGCACCCAACCCATTTCCACTGTCTTGGCCATAAAATATATTGTTCAGGATGTTAACACTAGCATTCACACACTCCATGAGGATGGACATATGCTGGTGGATCTTGCTGAGGTCATTAAGTCTGTAATAAAACAAAGGCAGGTAGATGAGCGGGGAGCTCTGAACTTTTGGTCTGGTGTACTGGTGAGTTGGGGTGAGTGTGGAAATGAAATGAGTAGGCACTGGATTTGGACTGTTTCTCTCTCGTTAATTCTTCTCTTCTTTTGATATCCCTGATGTCAATGAATGTTTCTGCTCTTCTCTAAGTATTCACCTTTGTCCATCTTTGTTTCACCTGAATTGAGATACTGGGAACTTGGGTAGAGTAGGAAGCTAAAATAGAGTAGAGTAGATTACTCTAGAAATTCCTAGACCCTTTTGATGTTTAAGGGCAAGGATAACATTCTTAGTTCCATTGAATCTGAAACAGCATCAGGACATCAGAATTTATCTTTGGGCCTCATGGGAAATGTCCATGCTGTCTTATTGTCAACCACAAGGAATATTTTCTGTATGGGTTGTCAGAGCCCTTAATCAATTTTTAGAGCCCTATGTGAGATTCCTTTCTGAGGTCAGATTCTCTAGTAGTCAATAGACATAAATTGACTGCTTTCCCCTATCCCTTCTTGTGTTTCCCATCCCTTTACTGTGGCCAGTTCACTTACTTGCTAATGAGGTTTTCTGCAAGTCGAGCTAAGTGCTGCATCTGGGCATACTCCTCATCAGAGAGGCTATCTTGAGATTCCTGGGAATCCAACTGAGGTTGGGGCATAGCTTGAATTTTATTATGTTTGCACTTCCACATTTTCATTGAGTCCTCAAAGTCCTAGAGATGAACACAGTGGCAGATCCTAATGAGTGCAATCCCTAAGAAGGTATGTGCCAGATCTGCTTGTGAGTCTGACATTTGTGGGTAATGAACGGGTATAGCAGGGGAATAAGAGTCCCTCTCCATTCTTCCATACAACCATCTCAACATCTATCTTTCTATCCAATGTTTATTTTTTACTAAACACTTTTAGTTTTTGTTGTCATTAATATGCTGGGTTGTAAGAGTCTTTAATTGGAGAGCTATCCTGCTGTTTAGATGTTCCTAGATGAGATCATCATGATCAATAAGAAAGTAGAGCACTTTTCATGTTTTCTTGTTTGCCCAACCTAGGCAATATGCTGTGATGGAATTTATAGCTAGATATATCTAATTTAATTGAAAATCATGTTTCTGTCATTTGCTAGTTACACGACTGTTAGCTAGTTATTAAGCCTACCAAACTTTAAATGTGTTTATTTAATTCATAGGATTGTTGTAAGGACCTATGTGAGGCAATGCATGTAAAATACCCAGCATAAATTAGGCATTTCATAAATTGGACATCTCCTTCCTTCCCTATTGCTGTTTCTATGGACTGTTCACAGGTCGTACTAGAAGACAGTGTCCAAATACCAAACAGCTGATCAATAATGGCTCCTTTGTAGTTTTAGAAGATTTTGCTAAATTGGGTGATGTTTGAGTTCCGCATTTTAAGGAACTTAAAGACAATATTCAATGCAGAATATGTTGTTGAAAGAACATTTCTCTATTACCACATGAAGCCTTTATCTCCATGTGCAGTGGAGTGGAGGGTAGTCTGGTCCAAAACCATGGGAGGCAGAGCCTTGTCTTGCTCTCTTGGAAAGTGGTTTGCAAATGTCAATATATATTTCAATGCCTTAAGGAACATGTTTGCAAGTGTGGGCTGCTGGGAACCACTCCTCCTCATTCTGATCAGTAGTTCTGGTACATTTATAAGCAGCATCTCAGGTGACTCTGATGTAAAGAGCATGCATGTTTTCCTTTGAGGAATTCTATTTGACTGGAAATATTCAGTACTCATATGATAGCTATGAATGAGGTGTAGGAACCCAAAATGGGCCTTTCTCCTCTTACCCGATCTCTCATCAGCATCTGGGCAGCATTTTTGTATCTAATCTTGATAAGACCTGGCCTCTGAACCCAGGCCTCCCCATCCACCTGCACAGGGATACCTTCTTCACCATCAATGGTTATCATCAATTCACGGCACTGTCAGAGAAGAGGAGAGAGAATAGGGGAGAAAAATGAGGCAACCAACATAGATTAATCTAATAATCTTATAGTTATGAACTTAATGTGTGTTGAAGCAGTACTGGCAAAGATGTGAATCAGATCATTCCAGGCAGAAACATGTATTTCCTATGAACTTTTTCCTCCTTTGGTCTCTGCCTCCTTTGTCTCCAAGTTCAGCCAGCACCTTGCTGCTTACCAAATAACCTGCTTCACCAACTCTGGAACTTTTACACCCAGGTAATTCTTGGGGTTAACCTTGTGCTTGTTTGCAGCCACAGAACTCAGCCTGTTATTGGCACCCACCCAATCCCTGCCTACCTGGGCAATGCGATGATGATGTAAATTGATGATACGGGACATAGCCATCTGCACTGTGCCAAAGATTGCCACTACTTCCAATTTCCCATCATCTATTGCAGGAGCCTCATATTCCTAAGGAGGAAGAACTATGTCATATTTCCCACTATCATGAAACCATACTTTGTCTATGACAAACAAGTGTGGTTTAAAGATTCCTGTTGACAATTTTCTAGTTCGTGAGTAGATAAACTGCATCATTAAAAGAGAAACACATGAGGTAAAGAAGTCAGTCTGGGGAAAGGACACAGAGATCACAACTTTTAGCCACTTTTCATATCACAGTTCACAGCCAGTTTATTCTCCATTCAATCTAACATCATAAATCACCAAGGTCAGTCTTATTGGCCTAATAGCTTTCTTGGGTGAGCACAGAAGAAAGGGTTTTTGGTCAGTTCCTCATGAGATTTTATTGACAGACCACCTTAGAATAAAGAACATGGCCTTGATAATCTTTCTAGGATCTTTCAGGCCTGAGAAATGGAGAATTCCAAGCCAGGTGACACCTCAGAGTTGACTTAAACCTAAGATATTTGATTAATTCTTTCGTTCTGGGATGGTAATTGGCTCTCCAAAGACACATCTCCATAGACACAGAAAAAGCATTTGACAAGGTCCAACATCTATTCATGATAAGCACCCTACAGAAAATTGGAACAGAAGGTCTTTATCTCAACCTGAAAAAAACTATCTATGATAAACCAACAACCGACATCATACAAAATGGACAAAAGTTTAAAGTTTTCACTCTAAAATCAGGGACAACACAAGGATATCCACTATCACCACTCATGTTCTTTCTGAGGCAGGGTCTTGCTATGTGGTTCAGTCAGACCTTGAAGTCACTTTGTAGCCCAGGCTGGTCTCGAACTTAGCAATCCTCCTGCCTCAGCCTCCACTCATATTTAATATATTTCTGGAAACATTAGCCAGAGCGATTAGACAAGAAAAAGAAATAAAATGAAAAAAGATAGGAAAGGAAGAAGTTAAACTATCATTATTTGCAGATGACATGATACTCTACATAGAAGACCCCAAAAGCTACACCAACAGACTTTTAAATTTAATAACCAAATTCAGTACCATAGCTGGATACAAAGTCAGCACCTGAACTCAAAAGCATTCCTGTACACACACAACAAACTCACTGAGAGGGAAATTAGGAAAACAACAGATTTCACTATGGTACCCCAAAAATGTAATACTTAGGAATCAATGTAACAAATGAAGTAAAAGATAGCTACATTGAAAACTAAAGTACTTTGGAAAAAGGAGATCAAAGAAAGTATCAGAAAATGGAAAGAGATCACTTGCTCTTAGGAAGAACCAACATAGTGAAAATAACTGTGCCTTCAAAATTGCCATAGAGTTTTAATGCAATCCCAGTCAAAATACCATTAGCAAACCTCACAGAACTAGAGAAAATTACTACAACTCATTTGGAAACAGAAGAAACAGAATAGCATAAACAATTGTGAGCAACAAAGGCAAGGCAGCTGGCATCACAATCCCTGATTTCAAATTATACTACAAAGCCATTGTCATTAAAAAAAATCAGGTTGGTACTGGCAAAAAACAAAATGAAACAAAACAAAAACAGATCTTAAGATCAATACAAAACATTGGAAGATGCACAAACAACTCCAAACACATTCAGCTACCTTATCTTTGATAAAGGGCTCAAACAAGTTCACTGGAAAAAAACCAACTTTACACATGCCAAAGACTGAAACTAGACCCATATCTATAACCATGTATTAAAGTAAAATCTAAATGGATCAAAGATCTAAATGTTAAAATAGAAACACTAAATCTGCTGGAAGATAGAATAGGTCCAGCTCTTGAAAACATAGGTTTAGGAAAAAACTTTATGAACAAAACCCCAATCATATAGGAATTATCACAAAGAATAAACAACTGGGATCTCATCTTATTAATTTTTTATTTTAAAGAGAAAAAAGAAATCAAAAAGCAAACAATGAAAAAATAGCAATAAAAGCAAAATGACAAAGACAACAACAACAAAAAACAATGATGATATAGAATTTCAAAACAAGATGATAGGAATTTAACATTGGTTGTTCTTTTGCATATTTCTAACCTCAAAGTAATTGCTCAGTCTAGCAGATACAGGCATGCAAGATTGATCAAATAATATAATTTCCCTTTGAGCAGTTTCTTTCCCTTTCACTATCTCTATTGCAACTTTCGGATCTTATTTACTCTTTCAGTTTCTTACACTCGAGATACAATATGGTGTTTACACACGCAAGTCTGATTTATTTCACTTATGAGTAAGGTTTCTAGTTGCATTCATTTACTTATAAAAGCCTTGAGTTTAGTTAAACAGAAAACGTAGAAAACCAACAACAGAAAGATATCATGACAGGGATGAGCCAGTACATATCAGTTATATCAATCAATGTAAATGATCTCAACTCACTCATAAAAAGAAACAGACTAGCACAGTGGGTTACAAAACAAAACCCAACAATATGCTGTGTACAAGAAACACATTTCACTCAAAAGGAAATTCACAGACTAAAAATCAAAGGCTGGAAAACAATACTCCATGCAACAGGAACCCAGAAAAAAGCAGGGGTAGCTATTATGTTTGCATACAATGCAAACTTCAAACTGAGAATGATCAAAAGAGATAAAGGAGGTCACTACATACTTGTTGGGGGAAAATTTCAAGAGGAAGAGATTACAATCATAAATATATATGCACTGAATATGGGAGCACCCAACTATGTAAGATAATTCTTAATAGACATGAAAAACCAAATAAACAATAATACAGTTATAACAGAGGATCTTAACACCCCACTGTCACAGAGAGACAGATCAACCAAACAAAAAATCAGCAAAGAAATAACAGAACTGAA
>RJWM01017182.1:0-43702 GCA_004363535.1 Dasyprocta punctata | reverse complement strand
GAAGTGATAGTGTCAGCTCTGTTCCAGGGCCTTAGTAAGCAGGTGGTTTCTCCTGCCTGCTATGCCTTTGTCCCACCACGAGCACAACTCCATGAGTCCTGGGTCCTTGGAGAGCGAGAGACACAGCTCTGGTGGACACAGCTGGCCCAGAGCTCCAGCCAGGCCTGAGTATCAGTCAACACACAAGTCCTTGGCAAAGAGTGGCTCTTGTCTCAATCCACTGACCACCAGGGTGGTTGTTACACAGCACCACATAGCACAGCTGACTGGTACAACCTTCTGGGGTGGGACAATGCTCAGAGAGTTTCACAATCCCACCAACTGTATATCTGGCTTCCCCGTCCCTCTTAATACAAAGCTTTACCCTTTTTGAGGGACTGTGGGGAGGCACAGGAGCCAAGGAGACCCAGAGGATCATAGCTGTGACCATGAAACCAAAATGTAGGGGCTGCAGAGCACCACATAGGATGATGACTGAGATGGCCCTGCCATGGCAGTTACCCTGGTCCCTGCCTGCCTCTGTGCCCCTCTGCTGTCTCCCTTTTTCAAGCCTGGCTGTTACCATCTAAGGCTTGTAAAGAGCTTCACGAGCTGCTTCCGTAAGTCACTTTCATCCTGAGGTGGCCATGCCTGCAATCTCAAGCCCTGGCTGGCAAGCATGGAAAGAAGCAACCTGACCCCTTCGCTGCCCTGGCTCCCCAGAGTGGCACATGGGGACAAGAGCAAAGGTGTCTACTTCAGAGCACTGAAGTAAGACAGTGCAGCACGGGGCTGGCACGCAGCAAGCACTCCATAAACGCTCACCGCTGGCTCTCGAGCCCTCCAGCTTCACAGGAGTGCAGGGCATCTCGGAGCCAAGGTCCCCGAGGCTGGGTCTGCCCCATCCTGTGGACCTCACGACGTTGCCTGGGAGCCTGAGGGCTGAAACTCACAATGAGGATGCAGAAGCAGTGGTGGCCATGGTGACCGTGACACTGAAGGGACACTGGAGGGGTTTTTTTTTTCTGCTTCTCCTGAAGATGCTGTTCCAAGTGCTCTGTGATGTCACCTCACCCAATCTGCACAGCCCCACCATGAAGGAGGTGCTTGCTTTCTGTTTTGTAGGTGAGAACAATGAGGCACTGAAGGACAAGATGGCTCATCAGTCACAGGCCAAGGTGCGGGCTTGGGAGCAAGACAAGCTGTAGGTGCCTCCTCCC
Organism: Dasyprocta punctata; assembly: GCA_004363535.1. Taxonomy (NCBI): domain Eukaryota; kingdom Metazoa; phylum Chordata; class Mammalia; order Rodentia; family Dasyproctidae; genus Dasyprocta; species Dasyprocta punctata. The sequence goes on along the minus strand of RJWM01017182.1, from coordinate 42,503 downwards.
ATGGCCACTGCCTGCTCCCCACCTTGGGCAGCACCAGAGTCTTTAGGGATCTGGGGTCCATGCCAGCCAGCAGTGCACGATCCCAGGGAGACCACTACTCCAGACCACCTGTCCCGTCTTCCACACCCAGCCCGGTGGTGCTCCCCTCTGTATCTGGACCACACTCCACACCCAGGAAGGCTGGCCACAGCTGTGACCACCGGGCCAAGGACTGAGGACCTTGCCTGCTTTACTGCACCCCAGAGATGGACCAGGACGCAAACCCACAGCTGCCACCCCTGAAGCCTCTGCAGCCAACCCTGAGAGGTACATGTGGCATCCTTCAGGAGTATCCGGCCAGCAGTAGCTGTTTTTGTACCCCTAACAGAAAACAGTTCTGAAAAATTGCTGACAAAATTGGGTGTAAGTTGTTGAGAGCCTGGTCCTCACCCCGGAACACTGTCAAACCCTTTCAATTGTCCTCGGAAGGTCTGGCCCTATCTTCAGGAGAGGAGAGACCAAGGCACAAGGAGACAGAGTGGCATAGGGACGTCGGTTTTCCTTGCCTGCCCAGTGTTTTTTACTTTTTTTTTTTTTTTTTTTTTTTTGGTACCTGGGATTGAACTCGCAACCTTGTGCCTGCCAGGCAGGGGCTTAAACCACTTAGCTAAATCCCTGACTATGCTTCTTTTTTTTTTTTTTTTTGAAAAAAGAAACACCATATTCTTCTTTGAGAACCTCTCACCCTCACGGCAGTGGGGTCAAAGCTGTGGATCAGGTGCCTATTCTGCCCAGGCTAGGTAGGCATAGAGCCAGCTTGGCCGGTCAGATGCCATCTCTGGGGATAATGACTCGTAACTGAGGCGACCCGGAAGTCACGGTTCACACGAGGGCCCTGGCAAAGGCTGCTGCACCTGGAGACAGCATCTGTGGTCTGTGTTTCTGAGGCCCACGTGCCTCCACCCTGTGCACCTAAGACTCGGTCCTGAGAGTTCCTAGGTCCCACCCTTGTGGGAGGTCCCAAGCCTCTGGCTGAAATTAGCAGAGCTCAGTCCGTGCCTTGCACAGGTTTTGAGCCTGCAGGTTATATCGGTTCAAAGCCCAGGCCCTAAGGCCAGAGAGCCAAGTTGTAGTTTATTTGTTTTGTTTTGTGTTTTTTTGGTATAGGGATTGAACCCACAACCTCGCGCCTGCCAAGACAGGTGCTTACGCCACTGAGCTAAATCCCCGGCCCTATTTTTTGAGACAGGGTCTCACTATGCAGTTCAGGCTGGCCTTGAACTCACTCTGCAGCCCAGGCTGGTCTTGAACTCACAACGATCCTCCTGCCTCAGCCTCCTGAGTGCTGGAATTAGAGGCATGAGCCATTAGTTGTTTTTTGGTTTTTTTTTGCGGCACCGGGGATCAAACTCACAGCCTCACGCCTGCCAGGGCAGGCGCTTAAGGCACTGAGCCAAACTCCCGGCCCTGGTTTTTTGAGGCAGGGTCGCACTATGTAGCTCAGGCCAGCCTTGCGCTCGCGTTGTAGCCCAAGCGGGCCTCGAACTCACAACGCTCCACCTACCTCAGCCTCCCGAGTGCTGGGATTAAAGGCGTGCGCCACCACGCCCGGCTTCATTAGTTGTTTTTTTGAGACAGGGTCTTACTATATAGTTCAGGCTTGTCTGGAACTCATGGTGATTCTCCAGCCTCAGCCTTCTGAGTGCTGGGTGACACTAGGCAAAGTCATTAAAAGTCTCAAAAGACTTCATTCCTGTTGCTGCTGGAAAGGGCACACAGGGTACCACACACACCGTGGCCCGACTTGGCACCATGGCTGCCCTAGGTTCACTGCCAGTGGAGCATGACAGGACAGAGACAGTTCAGAGGCCCAGGCCACACCACACACCAGAGGAGCCAGGTGGGAACCAGGTGGCCCCGCACACCCCAGCTCCACGGCTGCACCAGCTCTCTCTTCACAGCACTTCCGGTGTTCCCAGGCAACGCCCAACGTGCCCGGCCGCGCTGCCATCCAGGCGGCCGCGCTCTTCCCATCTGCCGGGCGGGGCCCCCTCACCACCTCCCACCCCCCAGTGCCAGCTGGTGTGGGCTCTGCGATGCAAACGCATTTAAATGTCAGCCACAGCAACAAGGCGCTAGGAAGGCAAACAGGTGACAGAAATAGATGTGACAATCACAGTATCCTGGAGTATCTCAGGCACCGCAGCCCCTTTTAACCCTTGCCAGGCAGGGTGCCTGTGGGGAGCCGGTGGAACCAGGCATGGCAGGAAGCCGTGTGTTGTTTTAGAGGGCTCACCGCCCATCCTCCTGGAGAGCCCGTGCTCCTTCTTCTTGAAGGCCCGAGATTCCAGGGAAGATTTTGCTTGCAAAAAGGAATCCGAAGCCAGGCATGTGTGGGTGAGCAGTTTTTACAATGTTCGGCAGCCTCTAGCTCCTGTGCCAGGAAGAAGGGCTGAAGTCCAGCCCGGAAGCTGCAGCGGCTCAGGGTCCACTTGGGATTGGAAACTCACCGAAATTATCACCTTGGGAGCGAGCCCTGGGCTTATCTGGAAAGGGTGGCGTCTGTGGTGTCCAAGGTCACCTGTCAGTGGGGAGCAGGTCCACATCTTTGTTCCTAGGCAGGTGCTGTGCACAGCCCAGCCCCATGTGACAGGACACAGAGCCACCTTGCGGGGCTCCCCATGTGGATGTCCAGCCAAGGTCCTGTGGGCTTTGACTTTGCCACCCCAGGGTCTCCTCTTCACCAAAGGACAAACGAGGTGGTTGGACCAAGGAGCCATGTTCCCCTCTTAAGACTCTGTACTCATAGACCCTGGCACAGTGCTGGGGAGCACCTCTGCCTATCTCTGGGGCTGTTTTTCAACAAGGATGGAATAGACAGTCATGCCTGGGAAGTGGCAGGGGTGGGACTGGCTAGCCTTGGGGGTGGGGGTTGTCAGGCAGTGGCTGGCAGTCAGAGCAGTGTGAGTTGGGCTGGCATTGCACTGTGGTGTCTGCATGCCATTCAGTGTCCCCGTGTGGTACCAAATGGGACATTTCCACCTGCACAGGGGTCACCTGTGCCCAGGGCTCAGGGAACACATGAGGCTGTGTCGCTGGTACACGGCTTCTGCTCACCAAGGACACTGCTAACTGAGTGATGCTCCTGGTCACTGAGCCCTAAGCTCCTCTATGAGCCTTTCGCAGGAGACAGGATCCAGCACTGGAGATGGAGCCGTCTGCCATCTCTGCACAGTACCACCTCTGGCACACAGCTGACCCTGTGTCAGCGCCAGTCATGGCTCAGGCTCCATCCGGTGCAGGAATCTTAGCCTCATCCCCAAGTCCTGTTTACTTGCCTCCAGTCGCAGGGAACTCACACCCTTCACACTGGTGGCAGGAAGTTCTCAACTTGGCCACAGCTCAAGTGCAACTCTGAGGTGAGCCCCCTCGCTTTCTGGATTAGCTGTCATTGCAGAGCTAGGTGATTTATTTTTAGGTGATAATTTGAACTCTCTGATGAGCACAGGCTTCTCTCAGCTCGCATGTGCTTGAGCCCGGGTGGCTAATGGACATGTGTCTGATGGACATTTTGTGGGTGGGAAACCCCGTGTGTCAGAAGTGTGGCGGAGGAGGCTGGGGAGGGTAGGGAGAGGGAGTGGCAGGGGAGGGAGTGGAAGGATAGGGGTGCATTTTAAACCTCCAGGCAATGTCACGCCTTATGTAAGCAAGCAGCTTCCCAGGGATTGGGGCCGCAGTCAGCTGACTAAGGCTGATTATCGCAGGGGCTGTGTGGGGTGAGAGGTTACGTAACCAGCCATGCACTGGGTTTAATCCACGCTTCCCAGTTGAAGAGCAGGGAGATTCCGCAGATCAGCTCTGTCCTTTGAAGGTGGCACTGGCCACCTGAGGACTTTGGGTCCAGGAGTGGTGGAGACTGTGGTCCCCAGGACTCCGGGGCAAGGGCATCTATGGGGAGGACATGTTGGGCAGGGGGCGTAGACTAGAATTCACATCCTGTGAGGCTGGACAGCTTGAGGGAAACCTGGACAGGGTGGTCATCCTCAGGGTATGGTGTGTGTGCTTATGTGTAGCCAAGTGCACCCATGTCCAAATGTGCTTCCTCTCTGTTCCAGTTCACAGTTCTGTTGTTCTAAACATCCTGCCCAGGGATGTAGGAAATCATAGACATGGTTCAGGTTATGCACTGCACAAGACCACATAGCAGGGCACCTCTCTCATCTAGAATAGCCTAGATTCACACAGGTAGAAAGATAATTGTTTTGCAACTGGCTGCAAAGTGTTCTCTAGTGAAGTCATTGTTCTAGCACATTTTGGAGGTTGCAGGTCAAGCACCTTGAACAATGAAAGTGTGTCAGCATTCTATGGCTTTGACAAAATACCTGAGGCCTTAGTTCACAGTTTGAGAAATCCCAGTCTACCGTCAGATAGCCCTGTGGCTTTTGGGCCTATGGCAGCACATCAGAGCAGGAGCTTGCAGTGCAGGAAGCCTGGTGACCTCATAATGGCTAGAAGGCAAAGATGGACAGGAAGGGGTGGGGGTCCCAACATCCCCCGAACAGCACAACCCCAGTAACCATGGTTCTTCCCCCCAGGCCTTACCTCCTACAGCACCAGTCTGGCAACCAAGCTTCCACATGAGGCCTTTGGAGGAGTCTAAAGACCCAAACTCCACTGGGCATGGTAGTGCCTATAATCCCAGCACTATGGCGTTGCTGGTTGCAGCCCTCATGCCCTCTCTCTTGGGTTGAGTTTGATCACTACCTGTGGCTTTCTTTAGATGTCTCACATTCCTGGCTGTTGGGGACTACAAATTCACAATGGCTAAATTTGCATATTTCCCTATGGGATTAACGGGAGGATTAGGATTATTGGTACCACCCATCTAAGTTTTCCCATTAACTCTTCTAAGCATAAGATTGCCTATACTTTCTTAAGTCATCTCAAGATTACACTCAAGGACGAGATACTTCTAAGCATAAGATCATCTACACCTTCTTAAATCATCACAGGATTATATTCCAGGTCAAAATACTTCTAAACATAAGATTATCTACTCCCTCTGGAGTCAGTCTCCACATGAATTACAATCTTTTGCTAGCCCCACCTATCATTGTATACACTTAATAAATAGTGGCTGCTCTGGGAGTGGAGAAGCCCAATCCAGAGAGATTGACTTCCCAGCCATTGATGAAACGTTATACTTGCCTCTGCTTTTTATTTTTCTCGTGGCACACTTGAGTCAGACAATCGGAACTCTTGACCGGGTTCTCGAAAAAGTGGGCTTCTCCCACTTTCTGGGTTTTCCACTGTGCTTCCAGCTTCACACGCACAGTTTCATGCATTGCCTTTTTGGGTTACAATGCCTAGCCTCCTACCCCTCCTTCTGAAATCTGGGTGGAAGCCTCCCAGACCCCACAGCTCTTGCATTCTACACCCATAAAACAAGCACCACATGGATGATGCCAAGGTCTGCAGCCAGCTATAGCCGTAGCCAGGTCCCCTTGAATCATGGCTGCAGAGACCTCCTAGTGCCTAGATGTCTGAACTCTGGCAAACATTTCCCTCTTGAGCCCAGAAAGAGCACAGCACCCTGGGGCTCTCTCTTTTCACAAAGCAAAGTATTTCACTTTTGTACCTTTGGGCTCTCTTCTCAAAGCAACTTTTTCACTTTTACACACTTGAGCCTATAAAAGTCAAGGTCTTATTGATTCCTGAAATGTCCTCAAGACATCTTTCCTATTATCCTGACTTAAGATATGTGGCTTCTTTTGATTTTATTTATTTATTTTTGGTTTGGGTTTTTTTAGATAGAGTCTCACTATGCAGTTCAGGCTGACCTTGAGCTTCCAGCAGTCTTCCTGCTTCCACCTCCCAAGTGCTAATATTACAGGCATGTGCTACCATGCCTGGCTCATTGCTTCTTTTAAGTGCTAATCATTTTAGCAACTATGATCTCCTTAGCCAAAACCTTACAGACCCCTTATGGAACTTCCTTTTTAGCCACTAGCAAAATTTTTCAAATTACTCAGCTCTGCTTCTCATGGTAGATATGGCTGAAAGTTGTCAGCAGTTTTCATGCCACAGCCTCAACATTAGACTGCCTTGAAACCTCCTTCCCCCAGACTAACTAGTTCACTGCCCCTAATCTCAGTGAAATGCCCTGTGAAGTCTCAAGACATGAACAAAATGTAGAAAAATTTTCTGCTAGAGAATGACACACATGGTCTCGAGTCCAACTGCCAATAGTTTCCTTGTCCCCAAGTGAAATCTCCTGAGCCCAATCTTTACCCTCTGCATTTTAAAAAAATCAGTATTCTAGTCTTTTGAACTCTGACCAGAATCTTCCATCAAGCACAGCTTGCCACATTCTAGGGCTTCTCTAGTCAGCATCCTCCAAAACTTTCCAAACTCCTTTCATGAACGAATTCCAAAGGTTTCTTTTTTTTTTTTTTTCCAAAAGGTTTCTTAACCACATAGTCAGGTGTATTTACAGTAACAACCCCACTCTCAGTACAAAAATCTGTGTTAGGTAGGTTTTCTAGAGAAAGAGATTTTATATAAATTACATGCATGCAAAGGATTTATAAGTAGGTTTACCAGATGAGAACCAGAAGAGTCCCAGTGGCCATCCGTCAGCTCAGAGACAATGAATCCAAGATGGTGGTCAGTGCATGAGTGAGCCAAGGGTCCACAGTAGCTGACGGTGGAAGGCCACTGCATAAACACCAGCACAAGTGTGTATCAGAAAGCCGATGTTGGAAGGTTTAAGGGGCTGGAGACCAACATCCAAAGGTGATGGCAAAGACTGGAGCTCCTCCAAAGGACAGAGACGTCTTTCTTCCTGCCCTTTTATCCTGCCATGACACCCACGGCTCTCTCTGTCTCACAGCGAGGCTGCCTCCTCCAGTTGCTCATACTTTGCACCGCACAACTGCCAGGGGCCTCTGACGCATGGGCTCTGATGTGAACAGATGTGTAACGTGGTAACCCTTCTCATGTGGAGCAGAAACACGCTGTAACTGGTGGAAATGCACTCAGAGACAGCCCGGGGTTTACTCACTGGTCAAGGAGCGTGTCGGTGGCTGGAATGAAAGTCTTTTATCAACCTTTTCCTGTACCTTTCAAAAAATTCCAGCTTTCTAAAATTTTGATGTGTTTTAAAAATAAATCATTTTCAACTTCTATCTATCATCTGTCTACTTGTTTCTGAAGAGATTCCATATCCACATCACAAAATCTTAAGGACACAGAAGATATAAAGAAGAAATCACACTTAGCAGGGTGTGGTGCACATCTGTAATCCCTGCTCTCTGGGAGGCTGAGGCAAGAAATTGCAAATTCAAACCCAGCCTAGGCTATTTAGTGAGACCTCATCTCAAAAACTAAACAAGGCTGGGATGTAACTCAGTGCATAGAGCCTTGATTCAATTCTCCAGTACCAGAAAAAAAAATCCTTCCCCCTGCCCCTCCTCCAGGCAACATGGCTCCATCTTGGGGTCCTCCACAGAGAGTCTACACGAATGTCCTTACTCACAGGACGCCTCCCACACTGAGGCTGTGACTCTGTGCACCCCGCAGTTCATCAGAACATCTTGGGCTGCCTGGTTCCGTGCTGCACTGAGCAGAGCCCATGATGGGGGCATTTGGGAGCCAGGCCCCAGCCTGTCACTGCCACTCTGAGCACGGGGCTGGGAACCAGGCAGCATCTCCCAGGCTGGGAAAGAAGCCTGAAGGGTAGCAACTTTGTTTCTTCTAAGTGTTTCATTGTAAAGACACAGTTAAAACACAGGGCCACAACAGAGGCAGAGAGCCGGTCAAGCTGGCTCACATCCATAGCCCTCCCAGGAGGTGATTCTTCTGCCCCCAAGGGACTGGTGCAGGGCCTGCATCTGAGGGGCTCCTGTCCTGCACAGCACCCCACACACCCCCTGTGCCACCTCTGAGGTGAAGTCAATGCTGTGTAAATAGCTGCCCTGGGTGACTAGGAAGCAGGGGTTAGAGAGGTTCAGAACAGATGCAATTCTTTTTTCTTTTTTTTCTTTAACAGGGTATTGCCATGTAGTTCAGGCTGGTCCTGAACTCACTATGTAGTGCCCAGCAGCCTTGAACTTGCAGGGATCCTCCTGTCTCAACCTCTCAAGGGCTGGGGTTATAGGCATGTACCAGTATACCTGGCTCAGGGACAGACGCAATTCTTAAAGGATGTTTCTGATCTATGATTGATTCAAGGTGTCCATGTGGACCTTGCTGGTCCTCAGGTCTACCGTAAGTCATGGTTGTCTGTGGAGCTTCCTCTGTGACCAATGACAATGACAGCTATGGTGCTCATCTCCAGGTTCCAACTCGTGTGAGGACAGAGTGGTACCCCTGCAGCACCCACTTCTCTCCACGTCCCAAGCCTCGCTCTGACCGTGAAGGGAATGGTGACCCATTCAGTGTGGCCTCGGCCTCCAGGGCTTGCCTGCCTTGTCCCGGGGGGCAGGGGGGTGGTGGCGGGGAACCTGCCTGGCCGAGTTTTGGAGTGCAGAGCCCAGTCAGGACCAGCACTGTGGCCCAGTGACCCACAAGGACCCAGGCACCTGCAGGAGCCCAGCCTCACCGCCTCGCTCAGACCTGAGTCTAAATAAGGAGCAGCTGGCTTAAGCCCTGAGTCTTTGGAGGCTGTGAGCAGCTTTGCCGTGGCCCCTGGGAGTATCTTCCCCACAGATGGCCGTCTGGCCTCCTCCTTTCCTGGTACTGCAATTTCCTATTTGTGGCAGAGCCATGATTTACTTCCCAGCGCCATCTTTGTGGACTCCAGGATGGTTTATTTGGGCTTCTGTGCCTCTGTCTCCTCCCCTATAAAATGAGGCTGATGACCTGTACTGTGTAATTAATTTGCTAGAGTTATTGGAGGCAATAGAATGGGAGACACTTAAAAAGCAGTTGGCAGCTGGGTATAATGGTACACATATGTAATCCCTAGGAGGCTGAGGCAGGAGGATTGCAATTTTGAATCCATCATGGGTAATTTAGAAACTTAATGAGACCTTGTCTCAAAATAAATAAATAAATAATTTTTAAAAAATGGGTTGACCCAGGGCTGGGCATGGTGGTGCATGCCTGTAATCCCAGAATTTAGGAGGGTGAGGCAGGAGTATCACCATGAGTTTGAGACCAGCCTGGGCTACATAAGTGAGTTCAAGGCCAGCCCACACTACATAGTGAGACCCTGTTTAAAAAAAAAAAAAATTCTGGAATGGAACACATACATAAAAGATAGGCTGGGGATGTAGCTCAGTGAGAAGGTCCTGAGTTCAATTCCCAGTCAGGAAGAAAAAAAGAAAAAGAAAAAAAAAGTGGCTGGCACAGGGGCACAAGGTTTTTGTCTTTCTCTTTGACGAGGAATGCTTTCCTCTCAGGGAAATGTGGCAGAAATGTGTGTCTCGAAGCTCATCTCCCTGGAGCTGATGTTGAGCGGAACCCTAGATCTGTGCCTGGTCAGAGCTCCATTGGTGACAATTTGCAAAGCCTGCCTCTGTGTGTGAGGCAGATAGGAAGGGTTGTACCCAGGCCTGTGCACCACCTGACCCAGCCTGAAACAGTGTCACTCCAAGGCCTCAAGGACCAAAACACGCAGCAGACCTGGAAGGAGCAGCCTGGGGGACTCTGACCCAGGTCACTGAGTGACTTGAGCAAGCACCGTTTATTCCTGAGCCTCAGGGCTTGCTCAGGCTATCAGGGAGTCAGTAGGTATGAGGCTGGGACACAACCCAGGTCAAAGGAGCTGCCTCCTGATGCAGGGGACCGAAACTCCCAACGTACTAGATGTCTGGTACAAGTTTGTGTTCTCTAAGATAGAAGAATGAATTTTAGGAACAACAGAGGTTAAGAGCAGAATATATTTATTAAGAGAAAGAAAGCTTCTGTCTGAGAGACGGAAGGGGTCCCGAGTGGGTTGGTAAAGACTCTGTCTTTTCTAGGGACTTTTATAGGGCAAAACCACAAAGTGAGGCAGGTCTAAGGTGGGGAAAACATGGGAACTTGAAAGATGGGCATGAGGTGGAACAGAACTATGGCCAACCGATGAGATTAATTGCTCAGGTAAAATTGATTAAATCAGGGACAAATTGGGAGGCAAGTCACGTAGCACGCAGACATGATTAAAGAGCAGTGACTCTTCTTGTAGGAGGTTGGGATGGTGACTCCTGGCTTCCTCAGGGTGATAGAGACCTATTTAGAATATCAATTCCTGATGCTTATCCTTAGGAAGTACATGGGTGCATTTGATTTGTCTTTTGTCTTGAGGTCTGGCCCACAACAGAGATGTCTGTCTCCCCTACAGTAGCAAGGTATCTCATCTCCTGCACTGGCTCCTTCCAGGACCTAGCTCTGTCCGACTGCCTATAGTGTATTTTATCTAACTCAGCTGATGGAACACTCCCACCCTGTGACTGGCTGCCTGTCCACACTGTGGCCATAGGGCTTCTTTGAACACAGGGAGCTTCTGACTGGTGACTCCTGGGAACAGAGGAGCCCCCAGGTTGACTGCCCTGGGGGGCCACTTGCTGGACCAGCAACCAGGGTTCCCTCTCAGGCCTGGTCCACTTCCTGTTTCTGCCCACCTCAGGGACACCCTTCAGGCCAGAGTTCCACCTTACTGCGGGAGGTCTTTGTGAGACTCTGCCCAACAGGCAGATCCCAGACTCAGTGTATTCCCCAAACCCTATGTATCAAGCATAATTACCCCATGACCAAAATAATTTTAAAAAGCATAGTATATCAGAAAACCCACATATGCCCTTTTGAGAAAAGAGAGATTGAGACAAATGTGGAAGCTGCTTATTGGGAGCAAAAGGGTTAAGACACTTAACAAAAGAGCTGCAGTTAAACACAACCCGGTCTGGGTAGGTCAAAGGATCCCTGGCCAGGGTAGGTTAAACACATCTTAGCCCCAGGTAGGTCAAAGGCATCCGCCCAGTAAGCATCACAAGGCCTCAACAAGCCTCCTGCTGTGAGGCCCGGGCATTCTCCTAGTAGCCCACATATCTTCTTTAGCGGTAAGGACGGACTTCCAACCATCTTTTTATCTGAAGGCCTGTATAGCCAGAGGAAGTGTGTTTGTCTAAATTGCAACTGCAAACCTAGTTTTTTTTTAATTTTTAATTTTAATTTTATTTTATTTATTTATTTTTTTTGCGGCACCAGGGATTGAACTCACAACCTTGCGCCTGCCTGATAGGCGTATCAGCTGCTGAGCCAAACTCCCGGCCCTGGTTTTTTGAGGCAGGGTTGCACTGTGTAGCTCAGGCCGGCCTTGTGCTCGCGTTGTAGCCCAAGCCGGCCTCAAACTCACAACGCTCTACCTACCTCAGCCTCCTGAGTGCTGGGATTAAAGGCGTGTGCCACCACGCCCGGCTTTTATTTTATTTTTTTGCACCAGGGATCGAACTCACGACCTCACGCTTGCCAGGCAGGCATTTATGCCACTGAGCTAAATCCCCGGCCCAATATTAAACACACTATGGGACCTGTAAGGTGAGGAATAACCCGGGAAAAACTGTTCTTCAGATAATCATACTTGCTGCTTTTGTCTACATCCTTAAACCCTCTCAGGAACCCTAACTCCTTACTTATCTGTTGGATTCGTCTCTTGGAAACTCACTGCTGCGTCCCTTTGGCAGTGTACCCTGATCCATAGCCACCTGTCTCTTTTACCTTCTTGTCTATTTCCTAATTCTTTCTACCCCTGGTGGATCTTGCACAGAGCCCACTGAGCTGAAGTCATCTGCTGGCATCGCCCTGGGAACGTCAAGCCAAGGACACAGAATCCCCAAGAAGCAGGTTCCATGTACCTGTCCTGCCTCGGCTGTAGACTCCCTGCTGGATCCTCAGTGCCCAATTTAGGAGGTTCCCAGACTACAGCTCCAGATTACAGCTGAGAATGAATGGCAGGGCCACTTCCAGCTCACACCTACATGGATAGCATGTGACCCAACCCCACGGCAAGGGCTCTGCTTCCTCTACAGCAGGTACCATGCAAGTTGTGAACCAAGGGCTCTCAACCAAGAACAAAGGGACCCCAAGGTATCTACAGGTCACCATGTCACCCAAGGCCACACCATGGTGGACTGCAGAGTCAGTCCCTGAGCCCAGTTCCACAAAGCCCAGGTCTGGCATTTACGGCCTTGACATCAAGGTGAGCGGTGGCAGTGTGCTCATCAACAGCACAGCCAGCAGGCGGCAGAGGCGAGGCCTGAGCCCATGCCCAGAGATGCATGGCTGCTCCTCACAGGTCTCCAGGTGTGGATGGCAGGAGGATGACAGGCTTTTTCTTCCCCTCCGTTCTCTCTCAGCCCATTTTCTATGTACCAGGGTTTTGGGTGCAGAATTTGGGATGGCAGCTGGGCTGACAGGGGCAGGAGGCAGAGTGCCCAGCAGGAAATGCTAGGCAGACCTCCAGTGTAGGACCTGGGTCTGGCTGGCCTTCTACCTCCATGTGCCTCTGTGGGATGGTTTTTCCCAGCCACCTGGCAAGGCCTGGGCTGCCCCTGCAGTACCCCTGTATTTATTGGGGATGAATGTACTGGCACTGTCTGCAGTGGAAAATTACCACTGTCTTTGCATCATCTTTGGTGTCCCTGGGCCTGGGGACAAGGGTAAGACTGAGGACAAGGATGTGGTCTTGGGCTTGGTTGCTTCACGACTCCAGGGACAGGATGTAGTGCCCTGCAGCTCTGATGACCAGTGCTGAAGTTACCATCTTCTGCCCCACAGTTCCCTGGATGCTGAGGGCTCCCTCCTAGTGACGCACAAGCATGGCTTGGGAACCAACAAAGGAGACCCTGTGGCCCCTTGTACTTACTCAGCACCTGCTTAGTACATGGAGTGCTCCAACTGTGACACCCAGGAGATTGGCCATGTGACCTTGTGTATTAGTCCATTCTGGACACAGCAAGATGTGTGAGGCTGGCTAATGTGACAGAGAGAGATCAATTTAGCTCATATTTTGTGGGGCTGAGGTCAGAGGTCAAAAAACCTCATAGTTCAGCCTCTTGGAAGAGCCTGATGACAGATGGGGGAAACTGAAGCAGGGTGGTTGGAAAGAAAAGTTTGCATCTGGAAATGGAGGCAGAGCCATTCAGGATGAGCAAGCTCTTGTAACAACTCTCTGAGCTTGGGGGTCCTACAAGCAGAACCTCAGTCCCTTCTGAGGCAGTACCCAGGGGTCTAGAGGCCCCCACCTGGCCTCCCTGCTAAGCCCCCCAACTCCACCCTGCTGAGAGCTGAACCCGCAGCACAGGAACCCTGGGGGGCAACTCAAATCCTACCCAAACCATAGCTTGTGACTCTCCATGAGCCTCTGTATCATTTATTCTCCCATCATTAGGATGAAATATCCAACACTGTAAGTTAAAGCAGGAAGGGTATATCTGGCTCATGGTTTCAGAGGGTTCAGTCCATGGTTAGCTGGCTCCAAGGCAGAAACAGCATGGCAGAGGGGCCTGGTGAAGGATAGTGGCTCACTCATGGGATCGAGGAAGCAGAGAGAAGAGAGGAGTCAAGGACAAGAACACAGCTTCTCGGGTCATACCCTAGTGACCACCTGGAACCAGGCCCCACCTCCCAGCAGCACACTCAGTCACAAACTCATCCATGGTTAATCCAGAGATGAGCACAGTGCCCCATGGTACACCTCCACAAGTCCCACTTCTGAGCACAGGAAACTGAGGGGACATTTTTTGTCTAAACCATAACAGATGGCAAATTCAAATCATACCCAAGCCATGGCTATCACCCTCCCTAAACCACCATTGCCTGGACCACAGATGAACATGATGATCTCGCCTGCCTCCAAACCCTGTGAAGAACAGAAGTCCCAGGGTTTTGTGCAAGTCTTAGGAGATTTTTACTGATTTCCTGTAGAAGAATGGATAGAACCTGAAACTAAGTCTGAGAGATGGAGTGAGGGGAGGGGGGCATCAAAAAAATTGAGATATGCTATATCCATATACCAGCTCCCCATAACAAATGCAGTCATTATGGGCTGCAGCCATGGAACACACACACACACACACAAGAAAGGAGATGGAGTGGACATCAAGTAGCTGGTAACCATCTGTCAGGTTAATACATAAGAAGCCTGGGCTTGTGCATGGACTTTGGGAGAAGGAGGTCAACAGGAGGTCAGAGCAGCTGAGGGATGAGCTGGCCCGGGGAAGGGGTGGCAGGAGGGCACTTGGAGATACATGTGCATGAGGTGATCAGTACAACCACAGAACAGAATGTGTCCAGAAAGTGTGGAGACATTGTGCATGTAGCCTGCGCACAACAGGACTGTCCCTGCAGGCTAAAGAAGGGCCACAGGCTGGGCGTGGTGGCGCAAGCCTTTAATTCCAGCACTAGGGAGGCAGGAGGATCGTTGTGAGTTCAAGACCAACCTGGGCTATAAAGTAAGTTCAAGGCCAGCCTGAACTGCATAGTGAGACCCTGTCTCAAAAAACAGTATTGGGGATTTAGCTCAGTGGCCTAAGTGACCTGGCAGGCACGAGGATGTGAGTTCGATCCCTGGTACAAAAAGGAAAAAAGAAAAAAAGAAAGAAAGAAAGAAAGAAAGAAAGAAAGAAAGAAAGAAAGAAAGAAAGAAAGGGACATAGACAGAAGAGCAGCAGGGAGCCCATGCCAGTGACCCTCAGTGGCCAGGCTGACCCGTGGGGGCTGGGCCAACTCTTGGTGGCAGCACAGCATTAAAAAGCAGAGTCCAACACACCATGGTTGGGGGTACAGAGACCCGCAGACATAACCTTCCCTTTAATTGGTTTTTTTGCAAGACAATAAGTGATGATTGATACCTTTCCAAGGGATTAAGTGACAAAAAAAACCAGTTTTTACTTGATGCAGAAGTTGATACCTTCCATGCATCCTTTTCCAAAAATAACAAAGAGGAAAAGAAACCCAGATGACACAGGGTATGTTGATGGCAAGGTAGGAAAGTTTCCAGAAAAAACTGCTGTCCAAGGCTTTAACAAGCAAAAGGACACTCAGCCCCTCTGTGGCCTCTAGCTCCTAATTAGAGTGGAGCAAGGCTAAAGAAGGGTCTGTGTTTCCCAGGCAGCCACACGGTGGATTCCCGGGGTGTCCAGTTCCATCTAGGCCTCTGGGCAGGGGGGCACAGCGGCTGCCAGGTGGCCCACTGGCTGGGTCTGCAGTGCCTATGCCATCTCTACAGAGCTCTTTCTTGGCACAGTGATTTACTGGCAGTGGAATGAGGTGGCAGCACCTTTGTCCAAGGTGGCATGTGGCCAGCTCTCCATTCTCCCAGGTTCTCAGGATGCTGGCACCCCCACCTCACTTGACAGGACCTCCTCCCTCTGCCCTACCTCTGCCCTCATATCTTCCACCTCCCTGGCCAAGGTGGCCAGGGTCTGGTGACACACGCTGTTGATGTGTGATGGTCGCAGTACCCCCTCCTGGTTTAGTGACAAACTCCACCATTGCCCTACCTGGGTTCAGCATCTGAGCCCTTCCAGGAAGCCAACCCTGGTTCCAGAGGCAAAGTCTCCTCAATTCGGAGTGCAGTGCACAGCCCCAGCCCTGCCTGAGCCCTATGTACTCCGCACCGTCCTTGTCAGCAGCTCCCATTGTGAGCACAGTAGGCACTGTCCCTTATTAAACAGATTCTGATGGGGGCCACACAGTGCGCTGAAGTCGCAACTGGGGGATCTGTGCACGTGGCCTCGTTTGAAATCAGGATCTTTTAGGACTTAGCCAGGTAAGGTAGGACTTGGGAGCCCTAGAAAGGGGAACTCTGGACAGGTAGCCAGCCCCACAGGAGAAGGTGACCCCACTGCCGGAGTGCTGTGTCTGTGCTGAGGGATACCGAGGTTTCCCAGCAACCAAATGAGGTGGAGATTTACATAGCAAGCCATCTGGAGGCCATCAGCTTCCCCAGGTATGTCACTGTGTATCCGCCATCCCAGAGTGAGCTATGCACAGATCTCCAGGTGAAAGGCCCCAGGTGGGGCAGTTGTTGTCACACAGACTAAGAACTTGGGTTTGGGAAATGAGGGGACCCCAAGTGCCAGCTGCCCTGCTGCCCCCAATGCCCACACAGCAGAATCAGTGTCGGGCAGGGAGGAACAGCCTGCCTCAGCCTCAGCCACGGTGTCCTCCCTGGATCCATGTGACTTGACAATGTCACAGCTAATTCAGCAGTCAGTCTGTGACCCCATGATGCCACGTGGGCCTAGGTGTAGACTCACTGAATCCTCCACCAGCCATTTTCCATAAGGGTTAGGAACCAAGCTCAAGTATCCTCTTAAAAAATAATATCATTTACCAAGATGTTGGAAGCCTAAACATTTGAAACCAGACAGATTAACAAAAACAATCCTTTTGAATGATGGACTCAGTGCCATATTTTAGAGAGTCTGTTTTCCTTCCTTCTGACCTAAAGATGCTTTGAAACAAACCGCTTTGACTTTATACTGTTTCACAGATGAACAAAGGAGTTTTGACAAATCAAGTTTACTGTGCCATGCACCTTGAAAATTGAGACTTGGGTGGGGACGTGGCTCAGGCAGAGCCTGACTGTCACATGCAGGCCCGGGCTGCACGCAGCAAAGGGCCAGGGAGGTCAGCCCTATGCAAGCGTGATGCTGAACAGCAGAGGATGGTATCCAAGGGGGTACTCGTCTTCAGGGGACAGTGATTTGTTAAGCACTGGAAGGACGGATGACACTCAGATCCAGGATCCGAGGCCCTACCCTAAGCTAAGTGACTCACAGAGACAGGCATACCTGCTCCAGGATAGACAGGACCTCAGCTAGAGGAGGGTTCACTCAGACATCACAGTCTCAATGCCACCTGGACCTGAAGTGCCCAAGCCAAGTGTCCCACTGGAACATTCAGGGCCCCAAGAGAGCAGCGGGGACCCTGCTCGCTGAATGTGCCTCCAGCCAGCACGCCAACCTCATTAGTGGTGCAGGGAGGCCTGGCACAGCTCCCCAGCGGAGGCGTTTGGGAAGGGCCCAGGGATGCGTTAACATTGCTCATTACCAGGGGATAAAGACGCCTCCCGCAGCTCTCAGCAGGTCGGGAGCAGGAAGTGGGGTGGTTTGGGCAGCAGGAATCTGGCTCCACGGAGGCCGTGGAGCAGCATTGTTCAGGGCTTAACTGGGGCCTGCGGTTGGCAACTCCTAGGCTCAGCTGGGGCCAAGGCCTTCGCCAGACGCTGATAAACAACACGGCTGGGCCAGATAAGCCCCGTGACCTCCCTCCTGCAGCCACTCCCCAGCTCAAATACTGTCCTCGTCTCCCCACCGTCACCCCTGGGCACAGGCTCCAGGCTGACCCCCGTCTGGCCCAGCGCTGCCCACTCAGGGCCAGTCGCTGCCCTGAGGTTTGTCTCCCACACGCACCCATCTCCAATTATAGTCAGCTTCAGTCAAACGTCTTGTTTCACTCTACTAAGCTTTCTTTTTTTCCAGGGTAATAATGTACACTTTATTTATTTTTTGATTTTACTTTATGAGTCCATGTCTGCAGGACATTACGATGGCGTGTCGCTCGGGGAGTTGGGCCCTGTGCCTAGCACGTCTCCATTCTTTTTACATCTCCTTCCCTTCCCTCCCTCCTCCCCCACCTCTTGGTTCCCTTCCCACTTGAGACAGATCCACTTCCCTGCCTCCTCTTATCTATCTTTTACTTTGCTCTTTATACTCCGGGTTTCACATATAAAAGAAACCATGTGATATTTAAGCTCCTATGTCTGATTTACTTCACTTAACTTACTCTTAAAGTGCATCCGATTTCCTGCAAACCACTCCAGTTTACCTTCTTTAGGGCAGCACTGCACCCCACTGTGTGTGTAAATCCCACACTTTCTTTACCTGCTGATAGTGGATGGCACCTTTAAAGGGGATCTCCTCACTTCCGCACTGCTGAGGAGCTGGAGGCCCAGTGACTTGGGGGCTCGTCCGATGCCACAGAGCCAGGACCAAGCTGAGCCCCCCGGAGCCGGAGCTGAGGAGGTGTGGTGGGAGATGTGTGGGAGGAACTCACAGGCAGAGGTCTCTCTCTGTGAGCCTCAGTTTCCTCTTCTGTCGTGTGTGTGTGTGTGTGTGCACGTGTGCATGTGTTTGTGTGTGTGTGTTTGGGTGCTGCTTCCCAGTTCTCTGAATTCTTTAAGATTTGAGTTTTAGGCCCTCTAGGGCTGCCAGGCTGACCCCTTGCCCCTGAATCAGGAGGTCGCGAGGATAAGGATGGGTGACTGTGACTGGGGCCGCGGCCAGGGGAGTTGAGCAGGAGTCCCTCCTAGGCACGGGCACCACGCACTGGCATGAGTTTTCCCTGTCCCTGTAGCCTTACTGATCTCGTGGGTGCAGGGTGCCGTGTGCTTGCTTCTGCTCTGGCACGGCGTGTCACATACGCTGATCTGTGGCATCCTGTCTCCTTGCTTCTCACCCGTCATCTCCTAATCGCTCCCTCTCTCCTCCATCCCTTCGCTTCCTCCAAATCTCCCACTCACTCCCTCTGCTTTGCCACACTCCAGCTCAAAATAGCTTGGGAAACGAGTATTTCAGGGGTCAAGGAAGGTTTCCAAGACCCTAGAGGAGTGCTCTGAGGGGCAAACAAGAGTTTATCCAGCTGAGCAAAGACGCAGGAGCAGGACACCAGAGTGCTAGAATACATGGCTGTGGGCAGGGTCTGCATCCTGGCCTGGCCTCTGTGGCCCTGCTGAGCGACACACACGCCTCACGCAGCGTCCCGGTCAGTGTATGGGGTTCCCATGCTGTCTCATCAGAGTCTGGGGCAGCAGAGGGGCTGCGCATGTGCTTCCAGCTCCATGCTCCTGCTGTCCACCTCACTCCTGCTAATGCTTCGAAGCTGAGCTCTGCTCCTCGAGAGCTGGGTCACTGGATCACCCTCCCACCTCAACTTCCAGGAATCAGAACAGAGACCCAGTGAGGTGTGACCAAAGCACATGCCTGGCTGGTTCCGACCTGACCCTTCTTCACCAGGAAGAGAAATATTTTTCAAGAATCAAGAAGCCTTGAATTTGAGTTTCTACTATGTGTCAAACATGTGATCATGTCATATTCCCATAACTTTTTAAAAAGTTCCCTAAATCAGCTTAATTTTTTTTTTTTTTGGTCTTTTTGAGATAAGGTCTCATTGTGCAGTTCAAGTTAGCTTGAACTCACTTTGTAGCCCAGGCTGACCTCAAACTCACAGAAATCCTCCTGCCTCAACTGCCCAAGTGCTAGGATTATAGGAGTATACCACTACACCCAGCTAAATCAGTTTAATTTTAAAACCAAAATTGAAAAACATTTGTTTCTATTGATCTAGCAAATCTGGAGTTAGAAAATCATAAATTCCTCAGGCTTTTCTGATCAGCAGATATGGAGCCTGGGCCCATGAGGGGCAGCACAGCCAGGCCACGAGCACGGGAGCTGGGTGGGGCTGGCCTCTGTCCTCTGGGGAGGGATCAGCTGGTGTCGGAGGCAGAATGTCATCAGTCATCAGTCTCTGGTCTTGGAAGCAGTATTCTGGATGCTCTGTGTGGAGTTTCAGGCCAAACTGGGTCTCGAGTACCATGGAGGAAGTGAGGGGCGTGGCCAGTGTGTTTCTGGATAAACCAAGCTCCGTACACAGCTCTGACTACTCTTCTGGCACCAAGCTGGACTTCATGTACCCCTGTGGGGCAGAGGTTGTGATTCAGTCCCGGCAGAGAAAGCACAGCAGGAGTGACAAGGGCGCCCCCACCACCACCTGATCACGCACCGGGCATCTCTTCCCCTCTGGCCTCCGTGTGGGATCCCAGGAAGCATTCTGGGGCACTAAGCCCACCCTCACCCAGCACTGGACTCTGCCCAAGGGAAAGAGCTTGCTTGGGTTGGGCGAGAGCTCGAGGGCTGCTGGAAAGCTGCTGATGGACCCGAGGTGGAGTGCAGTCATGGCCATGCTAGACAAGGCGGAGGGATGGCATGCACTGTTGGGCCTGAGGCTGAGCCGAGAGGCCCTGGGTCTGGTCCTGTGCTCACTCTACTGAGCTTGGAGTGGAGACATAGAGAGGGGCCCAGTTGGCCTGCACTGCCCAGAGGCTCCTCTGGGGTCTCAGTGTGGGTGAAAGCCGCCTACCATCATGGGGACAGAACATGGGGAACATCCATCTGTGGGGCTATCATGCCACCCGTGCCCATGCCCTGCTAAGCCGCCTGGGGAGACCTGACTGCCTCCTTCCAGCCTGGCACACACTGGCCAGGCCATGTGAGTTCCCAGGCTGCAGCCCAGCCAACAAGGGAACATAATTTATTCCTTTTGCCATGCCTATAGTCCAGGCCAGCCTAGAGCTAGAGACCCTACTGACTCAGCCTCCAGAGTGCTAGAATTGCAGTTCTAGTGGCAAAGCTGTCTCAAAGGAGATAATCTTTTCACATATGGAAACTTTTGCTTCTGGCCAGAGCTTCACACTTTAAAGCCTCAAAACTCAGCCTCTGAGTCCCACACCCCAAATCACAAGACTCAGGCCCAGATCAGCTTTGTCTCTGCCCATCTTCCTGGAAAGGGACAGAGGCTGTGATTGGCCAGTGTGTCCTGGCCTGAACCAATCAGCAGCACTGGAGAGGAGGGTGGGGCTTGCACGTGCGGGCAGAGCCATAGGTTGCTTGCTGCCAGCATCTTCCTGGTCCCAGGCCAAGGAGTTGGCAAGGTCATGTCCCTCAGCCCTGCCTTCCATGCAGCCATCAGTTTTGCCACATGCGCTGTGTTGCACAGGGCCCAGCGAGAATTTCCAGAGTGCAGTTCCTGACCCTTTCCCCTCCTGGCCTGGTTTTGCCCTCAGTTCCATAGCCTGGGTTCAAGCTCAATCTTGTCCTGATTGTGCCCACCATGGCCCAGCTTTCCCCTGGGAAGAGGCTGAGCAGCCCTCTCCTGCCTCTGGGAAGCTTCCGGGTCGCAGGCTACGTTCAGGCTGCTTTGACCCTTCCGGCTCTGTGACCCTCAGTACCTGCCCCAGGTTGTTCGCTATGAAGCCCACCATAAACCATAGCGGATCCTCACCTCCCAGGCTGCTGGGGACGGAAGACACAGGAGCTGTCCTCGGGCCACCCAGAGGTGCTCCATAAATCCTAAAAATAAACCCCAGCCGCTCAAAGGAATGCGCAACAAATCCTAGGCGGCCTCTAGAGAACAGCCCAGGAGGAGGCCAGGTGGCATGGGCAGGGCTGTCCCTGAGCCCTCAGGCCTGGTGGTGGATATGGGTAGGATGGGCACCAACCCAGGGCAAGAGTGACAGAGAGCTGTCCCTGTCCATCTGTGGCTGGCAGCCACAGACTGTGGTCACACAGGACGGGGAGACAGAAGGCCGACCTCTTTGTCCTCTGGAGAGCAGTGCAGGCCCAGGAGGTGGGTGGCAGCTCCTATTCGGGCACAAAGAGCCACCCAGGAAACAGAGTGCTCCCCTAGCAGGCCTGTGTCACTGCCATGCTGATCGCTCCCTAGGGGCTCTGGAGGACAGGCAGAGCTCAAAGAGGGACAGAAACTTTGGCCTAGGATGTGTTTACTTATCTGGGGCTCATGGGCACCCAGGTAGCAGTTGGCACACATACTCAGGTGCACAGCCCAGGAAGAACTTCCAGTCTTTTGTGTCATAGTAGAGAAAATGGAGGCACAGGAGTTGGGGCTGGGATTCCGCACCAGCTGTGCCCAACCCCAAAACTGGCCTCCTCCTCCTACAGTACAGAGTCTCTGAGAAATAGCCAAAATGCAAATGGCATCCTAGCAGCCTGGGAGGCAATGGGTGGGCACAGCTGGGCTGGAAGTAGGGCAGATGCCACCTCCTCCAGGAAGCCCCCAGGATCTCTTGACCAAACCTCCCTCTTATTTCCTGAACCTTTGATCTGAGCTCCTCAGAGACTCTGACCTCTAGGACAAGGGCATTGCTGTCCCCACTGTCCTCTCAGGGTGACACAGGCATACACCAGGACCTCACAGACATCTGTGCAATAAATGGCCAGGGGTACTGGCCCTGCCCTGAGTGCTGAGCATGGTTCCCTCTTGGACAGCAACTCCATCTCTGGGCCACAGAGACAGGACAGATCCCAACATCCCAGAACCTCCCTGGGCTGGCGCATTTCTTTGCTGTCAACTCCTGGGATGATTCATGCTTCACCCGAGCACACTTGGGCCTAGTGAGGGGCACAGGCCTTGGTGCTAAGTTTAGAGACTGTGAGATGTGCTGTGAAATTCCAGGCAGAGCCAGGGCGGGCAGCACATTCCTTGGGGCCTCCTTGGCCTCCCCCTGGCAGCAGGCATGACAGGACCAGGACAGCAGGCAAACAGCCCAGAAGGGTCAGGGCCCACTCGGAGACTGTGACCGGGGTCACCAACTCAAGGACAAAGGTGCCCTATGCTGGAAGGGGAGCATGGTGCAGGGGGACAGGAGCCTTCAAGTGACACCCCAGGGATGTCCCCGTCCCTCTGAAATTCTACAGACACACTGGACACCCCCACTCCGTATGAAACTCCAGATCAGCAATGCTGCCTGCCTGGCCTGCACCTGGCTGACACCCAGGACCCCAGGCCCATTCTTGCATAGCATGGAACTCTGTCCAGAGTCCCCTCCTGGTGATCCTTGCTGCCGTCCCCTCCTGTGATGAGCAAGGACCCTTACATGGGACCTGGCAGAAGGGAGGCATGAAGGAGACCACGCTGCTGTCCTGAACAGACACTAACCTGTGCCTAGGCTGCAGGTAGTGAGAGGAATGTTAAAGTATCTTGAATTGGTTTTGTTTCTGTTTTTTTGATGTTTTGAGACAGAGTTTTGCTATGTATTCTAGGCTGGTCTTGAGCTCCCGGAGGTCCTCCTGCTTCAGCCTGTTGAGTGCTGGGATTACAGGGATGACACCACTACGCCTGCTAGGGAATTTGACTGTGACGTGGGTTGAGTGTGTGCTCTACTAACACCCTCAGATCTAGCTCACATGAACATATTGCTGGGTGTCCCTTGGTCTGCATGGGATAACTGGCTTTGATCACCTTGTCCTCCACTTGGGAGACGGCGGCATCGTCTGAGTTAGCAACCCCAGCCCCACCACAAGGCTGTCACCCCCAGAGTGACGAGGGACTCTCATACACACACTGGGGTCTGCCCTATTGAGTTTCCTCTGGTGTGAGCAGGCTCATGCTTGTGCATGGAAGCACACGTGCACACACCTAGAGGCTAAGACCATCTAACAGTAAATCAAGTCAGTGGCAAAGGAAAGCACTTTTGGTAGTGCTGAGACTTGACCCAGGGCCAGGGCTTTCACAGTAAGCTCCATCACCAGCCCTTTTTGGTGTTTTTTATTTTGAGACAGGGTCTCACTGTGTTGCTATGTAGATCAGGTGGGGGTCAAACCTGTGACCCTCCTGCCTCAGCCTCCTGGGGTACTGGAGCGACAGGTGTGGCCTCCATGGGTTGCAGGAACAGTGGATACAGGTTGGGAGAGCTGTTGCAGCAACTGCTGTCTCACAACACACACAGCAGCCAGTCTGAGATGGACTCAGGTATACACCATGGAGCGACTGAGGGGACAGACATTAGGGGAGACAAGGTGGCCACCTTGCCTCCTGCTGGACCTGGTCATTCATGTCTTAGTTCTCCTTCTCGGATTCCCTGAGCCACTGCATTGGAAAGAAGGGCTCTGACAGTCCTGGGTTCCAATCTAGACTGCAACTACCCTAGTCCCCGTGTCACGGGAAAATTTCCAAGCCAAACCAAAAGGAAGACTCTGCACCAAGGAGATAAGAAGGCAGCACTTAATCTTTACACCTATGGACTGTTGGTTCTTCATGTCAGTGGACTGTTGTGGGATAATTCCTCAAAGGCACAGCGCTGAATTTGCAGAGAACTTAGGTTATATGGAATTTAAAAGTTGGAAGTACAAAGCAAGTGACCAAATATTACATAATTGGTTACATGCATTGAGTCATATATTGACAGGCAGGCTAGTCTCAAACAGATTTGTTGAAATGAAGGAATTGTTTATCATAATATAGAAACACTCCGGGGAGCTACATAGTGCGACCCTGCCTCAAAAAACCAGGGCTGGGGAGTTTGGCTCAGCGGCTTAAGCACCTGCCCTGGCAAGCGCAAGGTTGTGAGTTCAATCCCCAGTGCCACAAAAAAAAAAAAAAAAAAAAGAAAGAAACACTCCGGGGAACAAGGTGGGGGGCCCTTCCAGAGTGAGTATAGTTAACCGTGTCCTTGGTCTCCCAGGGTGCCTTATGGTATAGACAGTTACTCTGACTCAGCGCTCATCAGAGATATGCAGCTGGGCTTTAGACGCTGCCAAGGTCAATGAATTAAGCAGAAACAGCAGAACAGAAACTTTGCCAGAGACCTTTCTAATTGCTCATGAAATACCTATAAATTTGCTGTTTTCTAAATGTGTTCTTACGTTATAATTGTGTCCCAACACAAGTAGGACAGATGCCCTGTAGGTACCATCTCAACCCTGTCACCTTCCAGATGTCCCCTCTGGACACAGATGCACGCATGCACACACACACACACACACACACACACACACACACCAAGCAGAGTGTGCTGAGCACCATGGCCGACGCCCACGATGGGCTGAGCTGGCTGCCTGGCTCTGGTCACGCAGAGGTCCCTGTCGAGCCTGGCTGCATCCGCCTGTGTCCCCCCAGCAGGTGCCCCCTGCCATCTAGGGTCCCTCTGCCCTACCACTGATCTTTGCCTTCTCCTGCCAGGACCTAGGGTCACTTCCAGCCTCTTGCTGTGACAGGCACCACCACTGGCTCCTGAATGCATCCTGGGTGACTCTCAGGGCTCCTTCCGACAGGGGTCAGTGGCTGCCTTTGCCAGGCACTATGCGCAATGTCACCGTGGTCCTCACCACAGCTGTGGACACAGAGCAATGCCCACATCCTTGTCCTCCTGCTTCCAGCTTCCAGCTCTTGGTCGATTTCCTGTTTTTCCCCCAAACCATGCCTGAGGGGAAGGAGGGGGAGAAGCTGAACTCGGGCTCACGGAGGGGTGCCCAGCCCGAGGATCTTTCATCCCAGAACCCAATCATCAGGCCAATCTTCTCAGAAGCCACTGGAGTGTGCACTACAAGGCATTTTTAAACTGGGTGTGGTAGTGCACACCTATAATCCCAGCACTCTGGAAGGCTGAGGCAGGAGGATCAAAAATTCAAACCCAATTTGAGCAGTTTAACAATTTAACTGGGTGTGGTGGTGCACTCCTGTAATCCCACCCCTGGGGAGACTGAGCAGGAGGATTGCCCTGAGTTTGAGGCCAGCCTACATACTGAGATCCTGTCTCAAAAAGACAAAAAAGCAATTTAGAGCCTGTCTCAGAATTAAAACTAAACAGGCTGGGGCTGTAATTCAGTGCGGACACCCTGGGTTTCACCCCTAATACTGCCAAAGAAAAAATGTTTTTCGAAAAAATGTGTTTTTAAATTGCTCAAGAAAAATTATCATTAGTTTTTCTTTTCACCCCCAAAAACAAACTTAGTAGGATATAGGAGAATGAAACTCCCAACTTACTAGATGTCCATACCAGTTTGTGTTCTCTAAAATTGAAGAATGAATTTTAGGAACAACAGAGGTTAAGAGCAGAATATATTTATTGAGAGAAAGAAAGCTTCTGTCTGGGAGAGACACAGAAGGCGTCCCAGGTAGGTTGCCAAAGACTCTGTCTTTTCTAGGAACTTTTATAGAGCAAAACCACGAGGTGAGATGGGCCCAAGGTGGGGAGAACATGAGAACTCGCAAGGCAGATGGGCATGAGGTGGGACAGAACTATGGTCAACCAATAAGATTAATTGTTCAGGTAAAATTGTCCAAATCAGGGACAAATAGCGAAGTGAGTCACCCAGCAAGAGGGCATGCTTAAAGAGCAGTGATTCTTCCTTCCTCAAGGTGCTGCATACCTATTTAGAATATCAATCCCCGATGTTTATACTTAGGGTATGGTTGCATTTGTTTTTCCTTTTGTCTTGAGGTCTGGCCCACAGCAGAGGTGTCTGTCTCCGCCAGGGTTGCAAGGTATCTGGGCTTTTGCACTGATTCCTTTGAGGGCCCAGCCCTGTCTGACATCCTATAATATTTCTAATGAATTCAGCTGCCTGTAACACTGCTCCGGTGCAGACAGGAAGAGAAGAGATGCCAGCCACACCAGCACCATGCTCCAATTCTCTCCGCATCCTTCTGCACAGCGGGAGGGTAAGGAGCATGGCCCAACCCACGGGGACCACTCAGCCACAGAGACAGGCAGCACTCATCCACGGCAGGGAGAGCTCGAAGATGCTGTGCTAAGGGGAAGAAAGCAGGCAAGGAAGATCTAGGCTGTAGGCCACATTTATAGGAAAAGCCCAGGACAGGCGAATCCACAGGATGGCCCTTGAGCCATCTCCGTGGGCCTGAGGGGAGGACATGAGGAGGGTCTGCTGGTGGATGGGTGGGATGTCAGAGGTTGCAGCACCAACAACAGCCCACAGCTCTAGGGACAGATTGAAGTGATGAGTCTTGCATTCCAATGGTGTATTTGTGCCATGTGATGCATCTCAAGAATGATCCCTCAAAAACCAACATGGGGGCTGCAGAGGGGCACCGTCAGATAATAAAATACTTGCCTCCAGGGCAAGAGTCCCAGGGTTTCTTCCCCAGTGTGTGTTTGTGTGTGTGTGTGTTTGTATGGCTTTTTATTTATTTATTTTTGTTTTGTTTTGCTTTTTGAGACAGGGTCTCACTGTATAGCCCAGGCTGGCCTTCAACTCACAGGAATCCTCCTGCCTCAGGCTCCCATGTGCTGGGATTATAGGTGTGCACCACCACACCTGGCTTGGGAGATGCTTTTTTTTTTTTTTTTTCTTTGTTAAAGGTTTATTGAAGCTTAATGACATACAATAATTGCATACATTTAGAGGGTGGGGAGATGCTTTCTAAAAACCAGAGCCAGGTGTGATGGTATATGCCTGTAACTCCAACACTCAGGAGGCAGAGGTAGAAGGATCTCTGCTAGTTTCAGGGGCCCTGGGCTGGGCATCAGTGCTCATATCCCCACCATCTCCCTGGGTCCTGGATCCCAGCCACTGGAGAGGTACAGGTGCTGGCCAGAGAGGCTGGAGCCTGGGCCAGAATGAGGTGAGTCAGGCTTGGGTTGGACCCAGGCATCTCTCCCCAGGGAGCCTCTGCCCCCTGAACCTCAGTCACCTTCTCCACAAATGTACCAGCCATGCCGGAGTCACCTGCCTGATGGCCCATGAGCCTTCAGAAGCATCAAGCGTCACCCCCAGGTGTAGCACACACAACTCTTTTGTGTGCTGGGCCGTGAGTCTCCAAGAGGACCTGTGATTTCCAAGTTGATCTGATTTTTTTCCACTCTGCAGTACAGGGGTGGGACCCAGAGCCTAGGCACAGAGTTTCTCCCATTGGGCCACACCCTGGCCCCACACCTAGGCCCTTTGTAATTGTGCCCTGCAACTTCAGTTACTGGAGTTCTTTGCATAGTTTTGGGGATTCTGCCTGGAGATAAAGCTCACACCTGGGTAGGAGTAAGGTTAAAGACTAACTAGCCAGGGCGGGATCTAGCTCAGGGGCACAGCCAGGCAAGTTTGAGGTCCTGAGTTCGATTTCTGGTACCTCCCCCCAAAAAGACTAATTAGCCAGTTCAATGGAAATTTTATTTTATTATCATCATTTTTTTCATTTTAAAGAGAAAAAAGATAAAAATAACAATGAAACAGTTTCAAAATGGGTTAGTAGGAAAGTTACAATAATTAACACATTATGCCTTATCTTCACAGTATTTACCCAGAGTACAGAATATAGGCATGATATCTTGTCCAGATAATATTAGTACAAACTTTTCTCTTCAATGAACTAAGAAACTAGCTGTCTAACTATCTTAACTATCTTGTGTATACATGTATTTTTTTTTTCCTTTCTTCCTTTTTCCTTTCCCCCCTCATAGTTTGACTTTTCTTTTGAACTGTTTCTTCCCAATTCACAATATCTATTGTACATTTTGGATCTTAATTACTCGTTCAGTTTCTCACAGTAGTGAGACAATATGATGTTTATATATATATAGGTCTGATTTATTTCACTTATGAGTATGGTCTCGAGTTGCATCCATTTACTTATAAAAGCCTCCAGTTTATCCTTTTTTATGACTGAGTTATCACCATTTTTTTTTCAAGACAGGATCTCTATATGGTTTAGGCTGGCCTTGAGCTCACTATGTAGTCCAAACTGGCCTCCAACTCTCAGGGATCCTCCTGCCTCAGTCTCCCTAGTGTTGGGATGACAGGCGTGCGCCACCGTGCCTGGCTCAATGGAAATTTTAGATAAACACTGATTCCAGCAGTGACTCAGTACTACCTTGTTAATTGGTTCAGGGAGGTGTGGCAGGTACGAAACAAATTGTTATGCCTGGACAGGGCAGTGCATCACGTGGCAATCAGCACCAATGCATCCTAGCTTGCACCTCAAGCACCAAACAATGAACAAGCCCAGGCACAGGATGTCTGCGTCACTCGGGTGAGGGATCAGATTTCATGAGATTGGAAGCAGCTGGTTGCCAAGGCTGGGCTGCAGCATTCAGCACAAGTGTGTACTGTGAGATCTCGGGACATCCTCGAGCTGAGAGAGGCGTCTGCCTTTACCTGGAGTTCTGGCTGGCAGGACCTTGTGTTGCTGGCACTCTGGGCAGGCACGGCGTCTACCAGGTGCAGGAGCCATGACATCAGAGTCGCTTATCTGATGGGCCAGCTGCGAGTGACCATGTGGGCCAGGGTACATGGGTGGGGCTGGCAGCCTCCAGGCTCTTGGGCCACCTCTCTATCCACCCTGCCCAAGAGAGGCTTGGACCTGGCAGCGTCCTGGGTATGAGGACAGCCCTGTGCCTGGGAGAGTCTGCGGCCCCCAAATCTGAAGGCTGCATAGCCAGGCCTGGGTGCCGTGCCCTGAGGGAAGGAAGCCTCGCTCTGGGAGCCCTGCTCTTCCTGCCTGCGGGATGGGGTCTGTGACTCTGTCCCTTCAGGTCCAGGGAGAGGACTGGTCTCGTCCTCTACTCTGCCAGGCAGAGCCACCATCCCTGATGCCTGTCCCCACCCACGGTTCCAGATGGCTACCCACTGGGCCCCCTGCACAGGGACTGTGGGCCTGGGAAAAGGTAGGGGACTGAGAGGAGCACAGTGTGGCCCAGTGAAGAGCACTCAGTCCATGACAGCCAGGAAGCAGAGCAGGGGCCAGTCCTGAGGTCACACCTTTGGGACCCTGCCCTTCAGCCACCATGCCCTGCCTTTTAACCTAAATCCTGTGCCGGGCTGGGGGTGGCACTCCACAGAAGCTCTCAGCATGGGGTGGCATAATCACGCCCTGCCAGGGACAGGTGGGCACCAAGACCCAAGGCCAGGCTCAAGATGGGCTCAAGGGGGCCCGAGAGGCACAGGAGGGACCAGGAATGCAGTGGGCAGCAGCACACACATGCGAAGAACAAGTTGGAACTGAGTGCAGCTCAGCAGTGAGCATGGCCCTCTGCGTACCGCAGCCTGGCTTCCACCCTGGCACTATGAACAACAAAAGGAGTAAACAGTTTATTACGCTTGTGCCAGAGCACTGTGCCAGGGCTGAGGAAAACAGAGAAGAGACAGAGGCCACTGCGACCCCTGGAGAGCCCCAGTCCTGGGCACAAGCCTGATTAAGTGAATTTGCAGAGCTGTGGTGGGGCTTGAGGTGACCTCGAGGAGGAGAGTATGCAGCTGGCAGCCTCAGAGCCCAGCGGGCTGCACAGAGGCCAGGAGAAGCAGCAGCCAGGAACAGACTGCCACATACTGTCATCTTTTTTTTTTCAGTTTCTGATAAGTAAACTTTTTTTCTTTTTTCTAACATTTATTCAAACATAAAAAGAAAAAAAAAACAATAAAATTTCAAAACACATCAATCAGGAGCATACTGTCATCCTTACCACATCCCCTCAGAGAGCAGCTGGGCAGCATGACTGCAGGGCTGCAATTGACTGGCTCAGTCCTGGCCACCTGTCCTCTCCCTCCCCTCTCTCTACGCGTGCACGCAGGCTCAGGCTCTCAGTGGTGCTCCAGCATGGCATGCTGTATCCTGGGAACCTCCCTGTCCTGTATGTCAGTCACTTCCCCACTGCTGAGACATGGTGCTGACACCCAAAACCCCAAGGAGAATTTAATATGGCTTGTGGTTTAAGGGGGTCCAGTCCATGGTGAGCTGCTTCAGGGCAGGGGCATTGTGATAGAAGGGTAGGCAAGAGCAAAGCTGCTCAGGTTACGGCAGCTGTGTGGCCCTAAACTTGCTGTTACATCGCTGTCTGAACCCAGTTTCCCCAGCTGCAAAATCAGGCCCAAGACGCCATCCCTCCCTCCAGAGCCTGAGCAAGGGGTGGATGGTATGATGATGAAGACAGCAATGATGGTGATGGGGTCTGACTAGCAGGTGTGGCAGGCCAAGGGTCCAGCATCCTACACCAGCACCCTGCCCTCTCTCACACTCAGGGTGTGGGACCTGGCCTCCCAGGCTCCCAAGGCCACCCAGGGATTGAGGGGCATGTACAGCTTGGGGTGGGGAGGGCACAGGCTGGGCCCTGTTGTCCTGGGCCAGAGGTTGCGGAAAGCCCAGGACTGGGGCACATCTGAGGATAAGCAGGGCTGAGGCACTTCAGGGACGGCACCCGTGGTCCTGGGGACAGGGCTCTGAAGGTTACTGTTCTGGGCTGTGTGAGCTTGGCATCCTCACCCCTGGCCAGCCTAACTCATTCACCACCTCCCCATTCATTCACAGGCTTTTCTGGAGAGCCGGTTAGACTCCAAGATGACTCAGGTCCTATTTGCAGCCAAAAAGCTCAGAGGTCACAGGACTCTAACAAAAAGCCCCCAGCAGGGCTGGATATCAGGGACCTCTCCGCTGCTGGCTGTGGGGGCAGGGAGAGGTGGTGCTGGCTGGTGGCCTGTGTGCTGTCAGCGGCTGGGACAGGCATCCAGCACAGGGACAACCGAGTCGGGTGAGTGCACAGGGCTGCACAAGGTGCCTGTCACTGGCTTCCCAACTGCCGTGAGGCCACCACTGTGCCTGTCACCAGCCTTCCCTGAGCACTGGGCTGGACACGGCAGCGTCTCTGTGCCCCGTGGCAGGGCCCAAAAGCTGGCCCCTGTACCCCTAGTCCGTCACTGCCCCCATGGGAGATGACTTCATGCACAGTTGGCTGATGCTGTCTGTTGGCCAGAGGAGACCTGGGTGGCAGCTCACGGTGGCACCAGTTCACCACCTAGCAGGGCTGTGAAGGGCGGTGGGGTTGGGCACAACCCTGGGCTTTTGTCACTGAGCATGTCCTGGACACAGGCCTATCCTGCAGGGCGCCCCCAGCAAGCTGGTATGTGGGGCAGGCTCCCTCCAGTTTCCACCCGGGTCGCTGCCTTAGCTGCCTTAGCTGCCTTCACTGCCTTTTCTGAGCCTCCAGCTCTACTGTATCCCATCTGGCTGAGGCAGGAGGGTTCTGGCCAGGCAGCCCTATCCACTGAGCCAGCGCTCAGTGTTGCCCGAGAAGTGAAGCACTCCTGGGATGTGGATGGCAGTGTGTGTGTGCACAAGTGTGTGTGGCCTTGGGCTCCATAATGAGGAGGCCTTGACCTCTGGTACTGGCCTCATCTGGACCAAAATGAATCAAGTTGCTGGCTGTTAGTGAACAGAAAACAAACTCGTGATCATTTAGAAGATATCTGGCTGTCATTCCAGCACTTGGGAGGCTGAGGCAAGAGGATTGCCATGAGTTCCAGGCCAACCTGGGCTACACAGTGAGACACTGTCTCTGAACAAACAGAAAAGAAGTGGAAGAGGTAGAAGGAGAAGAGAAGTCCACAGGCCAGCTAAAGTCCTGACCTCAGCGCTCCCCGCCAGCCAGCGTGACTCTACTGGAAACAGAGCACTTAGAGGGGTAATTATGCTAAACTGGGAGATTAGCATGCGCCCTAATCCAACAAGACAGGTGCCCCAGTGGGAGAGGAGAGGGCAGGAGACAGCAGGTGTGAAGACTCAGGGGCAGGCGGCCTTCCACAAGGAAGCTAAGGACTCGGTTTGGCCTGCAGATCCCTGACCTTGGATCCAGGCACTTCCTGGGTCACATTGAGGATGAGAACTCACGTTGAACTCCAACCTGTGGTGCTCAGCTGTGCGGCTCTGCTGTGCTGGCTCTAGAGAACCACTGCAGTGCACATTTCACTACACATAAAATCAAGTTAAAGAAAACCTGGCATGGTCCAGTACATCTGTCATCTCAGCTACTTGAGAGGCTGAGGCAGGAGGATATTTTGAGTCCAAGAGTTCGAGTTTGGGCTGAATAGCACTAAAACCATCTCTTCCTTTCATCCTTTCATTCTTTCTTTCTTCTTTAGGTTTTGTTTTGTTTTGTTTTTGTTTTTGTTTTTTGAGACAGGATCTGGCTATATAGTCCAGGCTGGGCTTGAACTTACTATGTAGCTCAGGCTATCCTTAAACTCATAGTGATCCTCCTGCCTCAGCCTTTTCTGACTGCTGGGATTACAGGTGTGTGTCACCATGCCTGGCTGCCCAGGGCTTCTTCTCTTAGTGCCAGAGACCAAGGGAGTGGGGGACAGAGGGGTTGCCACACCCACTGGGGAACCTGTAGAGTTATAGAGGTGCAGGAGGTGTCCCCAATGTTGGGAGTTGGCCCCATGGGGACAGAGCCAGGGCAGAGCTGTCTGTGGCAATGCAGCCACTCCAACTGTGACCTGGATTGACCTTGAGCATCCTGTCATTATTTGATGTTACTACTGTCAGCAGCCAGCCCAGACCCCAGCCTTTGGGGTCTCTGCCTGCTGTTGCCCCCCCGCCCCCATCCAAGCTGGATGTCCTCCTCCAACTCAAGCTCAGTAACTGGAGTCCCTGGATGCTGCCCCACCAAATGCCTGGCACCTGCCCCACTGGGCGCTCATTTTGGAAGGCTGGTCAGAGGCTGTGTCACCAGCCATTGAGACCCCTTGTCTTCAGGAATAAAGGAAGTTGAAACAGACGCACAAATGTCACAGCAAGGCTCTAATGAGGAAACCATAAGAAGCTCTGTTCAGGAGTTGAGAACAAAGAAAGGACAGGGCCTGAGCTGGGAAGACCTGTGGACAGCTGGGGCCACTGGTTATGACCTTGGCCCTGGTTTCCTGGCTCTGGGATCTGTGGCTGCATCCCCACAATGGGGCTGTCCCTGCATGGTCTCAGTCTCATGAGGCTGTTTAATCCTGGAACCCGGGTGACCACGGCTTCAGGACTACAGTGGAGAATTCTAGGTCCAGTTGGGTGTCCCAGTGGTCCCTTGCCTTGGTGGTTTCAGTCCAGAAGGGCTGGGATCCTGTGAATTCAGGGCTGGTCAACTGTCTGGCCAGCTTGTGGGCGGACCCTCAGCAAATGACTGACACTCCCCAGGCAGAGTGTGGAGGATGTGACCCAGAGACCTACAGTGACACAGGACACAGCGAAGGTTGAGCTTCGCTCTGCTTGTAGTATCTACTGGCCATTTGTAGGCGTAAGTGAAGAGTCAGTTTTTAGCAAAAACCATATTTAAGTCTCTGCCTGCCTTGGAAGAAAACATAAATCAGGCTTTTTTTGGGGGGGGTACCAGGAATCAAACTCAGGACCTTGCACTTGCCAGCACGCACTTATGCCCCTGAGCTATGACCCTGCACAAATCAGGTTTTTAGTGAGGAACAGGCTCAGGGCCCAGGATGCCCCCTACTCCCAATGTGATGGATGCTAAGTCTCAGTAATTCGTTGGACTGCCCATGCTAAACTTGGGATCCTCCTGCCTCAGCCTCCCAAAGTGCCTGTGCTACCACATCCAACGATAGCAGATATTTCTCAAGGACATTTCTCCTGGACGTTGTTTGATGCAGGCTCTGTTCTGTTTTTCCTGCATTTGCTCATTTAATCCTGTCAAAGTCCAAAATGACAACTACTGGAGCTGTCCTAACCGGCTCTGTTTTTAGCTCTAGGACTGGATGGCAGTTCGCTTCGTAAACCAGAGTAAGCACTGCAGGGATCTGGGCAGAGGAGTTGGTTTTGGAAACGCAGAAGAGCTTGAAGAAGCAGAAACACAGGTGAAGGGGCAGCAGGGGCGCAGCTGGGAGGGGAGCACACACTCAGCACAGGCAAGGCCAGCTCTGCCCAGCACCCCGGCTGTCCTTCCCAGGCGAGGTCAGGGCAGAGACGGGGTGTCCACATGCGGTCCTTTCTGGTGACTTCTTTGCTGAGGGGTAAAGCAGAGAGAGCTTTGTCATCACGATATCAGCGCTACCTCTTTTGGAGACCATCGCTTCCTCTAATCTCTTTTTCCAGGAAGGTCAGGTACCCAGCTCACTTCCAGAGTAGGGACCCCATATTTTGATCTTTTGCCTGGTCTGCAGGACCCAGGGCAGGCCATGAGTCCAAAACCTAACAATACCCCAAAAAGCCCTTGAGCCCTGGAATCTCAGGATGCCCACTCCACAGGGGGGCAGGCAGAGGCAGGGAGTCACGCAGCTTGCCCAAGAAGGAGCCCACCAGTCAGGCCCTTACAGGGGGGCACAGCCAGGCCAGGGCCAGAGGCAAGGCAAGTAGCCCTGGGCAGCTTGAAGTATGTGCAGTGTGGAGCCTGGGCCACCTTCTCTGTGCTGTGCATGGTCCTGTCCCACACTGCCTGGAGCTGTCACCTGACGGTGGCTTCACCAGAGCGATCTCAGTAAAGGTGAGGGGCTGTGAGTTTAGAAAGCATTCGTTCACAGCCAGGCACAGTGACACATGTGTTATCCTAGCTCTTGGGAGGCTGAGGCAGGAGGATCAAAGTGAGTTTGGGGCCAGCCTGGGCTGCATAGTGAGTTCGAAAGTCCAGCCTGAACTGCACTGAGAGTCTCTCTTGAAAAAAACAAACAAATAAAAACTAATAAATAAAAAAAATGATAAGGGCTCTTCCTGCCTTGGTGTGAAGACTCCCCTAGCACCTCCAGCTCTTGAATGGCCACTGAATGGCACAGGGAGCAGTGTAACAAGAAGAACCACTCACGTCCACCCCTACTGGGTGCCCCGGGGCCAGCAGGCTCTGCTCCATGTGTGCTTCCGGGCGCCCACCCAGCCCCTGTCCCGAAGGAGGCACCATGTGGACGAGGTAAACACCAGGGCTGCTGGGCACCCTGCTGGCAGGGACCAGGGATGTGAAGGAGGGGCTCTGGGAAGCAGGTGGCACTACAGGCACAGCACACAGGACCCGGGCAACCTGGGCTCAGGACGTGTGCCGGTGGGTGTGATAGAGCGATTTATCCTGAGCCAGCTTTCAGATGCATAAACCGAGTCACCTCTGGGAGCAGCACTGCCAGGTGCGGCTCAGCTGGATTTGAACCTGGAGCTCCCAAACCAGCCAAGGTACATCCTCACCGCCGTCCCCATTATGGTCCTAGAGGAGGAACTGGAACCAGGGACTCAGCCTAAGATCTTGCTGTCAATATCCAGTACTGCAGGGATGAGGCTAGAGCCCAAGGACTCCACCTGCTGGACCCTGAAGGGGCAGATGGGGACCCAGGGTGTCCCATGACCTCAGGCCCCTGGCTGCACAGCCTTGGCAACAAGGGAGCCCCATCTGGGAAGGGCACGGGCCAGCCCAGGGCCAGGGACGGCAAGGTTCTCCAGTCTGGTCTGGCTTGCAGAGGGTCCACCTGACGCCCCTGCGCTTGGGACTCAGAGACCCCCGACTACACCCTGGGCAGAGGCAGCAGTGCCAGGGAGAGATCCTCCTAGGTCTCGATCCCAGCTTCTCAGGGACAGCCGTCTGCCCAGAGCCTTTGCCCATGCTCCTCTCCACTCACGGGCCCTCCCCGTGTCCTCCCAGGGTCACTGGTGTCACATGGCCTAGGTGCCAAGCCTGGGGCACCCAGGGGAGCCAGGAGGAAGCGTGTATGTCTGTGACATCATGTGGAGGGTGGAGGCGGGGAGGATCTCATCTCACAGGAGGAAGGGAAGTGACAGCTGCAC
Organism: Dasyprocta punctata; assembly: GCA_004363535.1. Classification (NCBI taxonomy): domain Eukaryota; kingdom Metazoa; phylum Chordata; class Mammalia; order Rodentia; family Dasyproctidae; genus Dasyprocta; species Dasyprocta punctata. The sequence continues at coordinate 6,485 of RJWM01017182.1, read as the reverse complement.
CTTGCTGGGACACCCTGGGGACCCTGGGGGATGGCAGGGTGCCCAAGTCAGTCTGAGCCAAGTTGCAAAGTGCATGGGGAACAGAGAAGATTTCTGTCCATAATGGTATCATAGACAGCTAAGTTAGGCAGAAATACTCCAGGCAGTCAGACAGGACTGGGCCTCGAGGGAGTCGGTGCAGAGGAAGAGAACACAGCACAGCTGTGCCTGGAGGCGCATCTGTGGGAGCCCAGGCCTCAAGATAAAGACAGAGTGACTGGCCTACATTGCCTCCCCGGGGATAAGCAATATACCATAATTGGTATCAGCTGGTCCAGTGAAGTCTAGATAGACATCAGTCACCCCGGTGGATGACCATGACCTCCTTTACCTCTTCCAAAAAAGTCCTGATTCTTTCCATGTTCACTTGCTGTGTAACCTCTTCCCCACTGGATTGACATTACCTAAGTGGCTATAGTTGTAATCTTATTGATTGATTATAGTTCTATCCCATCTTGTACCTACCTTGTGATTTTGCTCTGTAAAACTTCCTCTGGAAAGTGGGGTCTGAGGCAACCCACTTTTGGGTTCCCTTGTGCCTCTCTCAGGAGCTGTGTCTCTCAATAAAATTTCCTACTCTTTTTTTTTTTTTTTTTTTCTTTTTGAGACAGAGTCTTGCCATGCAGTTTGGGCTGGCCTTGGGCTCACTTTGTAGCTCAGGCTGGTTTTGAATTTGTAAACGATTCTCCTGCCTCAGCCTCCCAAGTGCTGGGATTATAGGAGTGTACCCCGGCTTTTAATTTCCTACTCTCAACTTCCATTGTTCCTTTGATTTTGGAGAATATGAACTTGGTACCTTAGACATCTAGTAGGTCTGGAGTTATATTTCCCTTTTATCATTTGGAGGTCCTGTATCAACGGGAGCATTTTATAATGTCACGTTTTGCATTTTTAAGCTTGGTGATGAAAAAGTGGAACTGCCACAGACTTTTTTTTTTTAAGACAAGGCACTTACTGTGTAGTCCAGGCTGGCCTAGAACTCACTGTATAGCCCAGGTGACCCTCCTGCCTCAGTGTCCTGAGTGCTGAGATTACAGGCGCACACTGGAACAGAAAAATGAGAATAGATAAAGGGGAGGGGTGGGAGGGACCTCAGGGCTGCTGCAGAAGAAGGGGGTGGCATAGGTGAGAGAAAATGAAAATAAGAAAAATAAAGCCATGTGTGGTGGTGCACACCTATAATCCCAGGATTTGGGAGCCTGAGGCAGGAGGATGGCTGCAAGTTTGAGAGAAATAGGAAGGAAAGACCCTGGGTGAGGCAGTGCCATTTACATAGGAGGAAGGACTTGGGGAAAGGTGGGCCTTGGGACCCAGGCCAAGAGGTGAGGGCAGGGACGTGAGTGTTGGGGGAGGGGCCTCCAGGCAGGGAGCCATGCCCAGGTCCTGGGACCCCGTGTCCATTGCTCAGGATGGGTGGTGGGAGGGCCACTCTGCAGAGGGGGCGGTACATGGGGGCACGCACGTCTCTGCTTGTTCTTCCCAGGGCGGGATGGGTGTTAGCAGTGAGACCCCTCCCACTGCTCCCTGGCCTGTCCTGATGCAGATTGGGCTGGGTGCTCAGTAATTGGGAGCGGCCCCAGGCTGGACGGTGTCTGTGGGGTCTGTGTGACAGCACTGGCCACCGCTTCCCAAACCCTCGGCATAACAGTAGAGTGGACGCCAGGACCTCCCCTCTGCAGGTGAGAAAACTGAGGTTCTGAGGGCCCGGAGACTCTTGAAGAATCCCCTAACTGGGACTTGAACTCACAGCCACTGTTCCAGCCCCACCTCAGTTTCCATGGCTGCCTGCCCTCACCTGGACTCCTGGCCATGGTTCGAGTTATCACCAGATGAAGCAGAGCCCAAGATCCTGACTTAGCCCACCCAGGGCTTCAGCATGAGACTGGCTGAGAGGGCACACGGGTGGCTGTAGTCTGCAGCGACCCTGGTGCCACAAGGTCCCCGGGAGCGGATGGCTGTCAAGGTGCCTGCGTGCCTGAGTGGCTGGCCCCGGCGTGTCTCACTGCCAGACAGCCCGGTGCCTTCTCAGTCCTGGCTTGGGTTCTCACTCTACCACCTACCTGATGTGCAGTCTGGGCCAGTGCCTTTACCTCTCTGGGCCGCGCCATCCAGGCAAGAAGGCAGTTGTTTCTGTGTCATGGGGTTTTGGGAAGCATTGTGGGGTGAAGCATGGAACAGCACCCTGCTGTAGTCAGGGGTTACAGCGAGAACAACTGCATGCAGGACACGGAATTTGTAATACTGTTTTGTGATGGTCACCCAGAGTTAAACACAAGAATGTGCAGGAAAATCTGTCCACAACACTAAAGACCCAGGATATTCAACCAAAGGCCTGGATACCACAGCTATGTCCTGCATGAGTCCAGCTAAAGACCCAAAGCACATGATAATGTCTCTCACAAATCCAACTGGAGGTCTAAGAGCCCAGGATAAGAACTCACGCCAGTCAATTTTATGGATCTGTGCTGGGAAGGCCAAAGGTCAGCGGTGGAAACTAGAAAGTCTACGCCAACAGGTTGAAGGTCCTACACTTGAGCTGAGAAGTCATGCTCAAAATAAGAACCAGAGCTCCCCTGAAGAGTACCACAGCCATCCTCAGAGGCAATGAGGTCCCAAGCTCCTCTGACTATGAGAACAGTCGAGTACAGATCAGGGAAGCATGACAAGCTTCTCCAGCACACATCTTCCCTCTGGAACCAGGAAGTGATGCTCAATGTGAGGAGCAGAGCTCCCCCAAGGTGAACCACAGCCACTCTCATTGACAAGGTCCCGAGCTCCTCTGACAATAATGCCCGAATCCATATTGGGGAAGCCAGCATGACAAGCTCCTCCAGGAGAACCAATGGCTCAAAACAGCAACTCTTAGAAGAACCCACAATGCCTCACTCTTCTTCTCCATGTCTCTATGCTGGCAACTTTCCTCAGGTGGGCCATCTATATTCAGCACCATGCTGATGTAATTCAGCTGGTGTTAAGTTGACCACCAGTTTTTAAACCATAACACACCCCAAGAGTGCAGGGAATCAGCTATTACTGCTGATTATCACTATTATTATGATTTTGAGATTGAGTCTAGCTACATAGCCCAGGGTGGCCCTGAACTATTTGTGATCCTCCTGCCTCAGCCTTCTGAGTGCAGAGGTCACAGGCATACTCCATCACATCTGGCTCTTCCAGCAAGTCATCTGCTGATGACATGGAATGCCTAATGCAATTCCAACATGGCATGAATCGTTGTCACTCTGTCACTTAGGGAAAAATGACAGGGAATGAGTCTGTTCTGTACAGATGCTGTTATTTTACTTTTTGGTCCCAGCTAGGTTGAGCCTGTGGCTGCTGAGCCATGGACATAGAGGCCACCGTTGTGAGTATCCTGGACAGTGTGCCAGGCGATGCCCTCATGCCACTATCTCTGGGTGCAGCTCCCTGGGGAAAACCCAGAAAGCCAGCTGACTCCACCACTGTGGTCTTGTCATCATCCCCTTGCTCTGGGCCCCTCCAGTGCAGTGGGACAGAGCCTCTGGGCCATGGTCACCACCTGTCCAGAATGGGCCCTGATTGACTGAGTTGCCCATACACTAGTCAGGACAGCTCAGTCACCAGGTCCTAGGCTGGGGCACACTGAGCCCAAGCCTTCCAAGCAGGGAAGAGAGCATCAGGCCATCCTGCAGTGATGCGTCTGAGTGTCAGGGTCCCATTGTGGGACCCATGTGGCACCCCAGAGCTCTTGGAGCCCTCTGCTTGGGGTCTTGGCAGCTTCACCAGGTCAGAGAGGGCATTGGTTCTTTGTGCAGCTGGGGACCTGGGCTCCATGAGTCCCCCTGGGGTGGGGAGAGGGTGGTGTGGGGCTCTGGAGCCCCAGCCCCATAGTCAGGTCCCCTAGGGATGGAAGCTGCCAAGGCTGGTCCTAATCTTCATCCCTGTGGGATCCTGGGGCCACATTTCACCACAGCAGCTATGTTTGACACAGGAAGCAATGAGTGAATCCAGACCAAACTGCAGGAGAAGCCCTTGGGACCATGCCATCCTCTGTGCTCTGGAAGATGCTCCTGTCTTTATCTTTGCTACCATGATGGTCAACCCCAGGGCACAGATAAAGAAATGGAGGTCCAGGCATGGCCATGCGGGGCCCTGGGCTCCCACGATCCCCAGCACACGTGATACCCAAAACACAAAAGCTGAGAATCCCACGCAAGCCTGGTGTCCATTAACTGCAGATGCACAAATGGGGTGAAAGGAGAAAACTTTGCACAAGGAGCCTGAGGCTCAGGACTTGCCAGGGCGCCTCCCACAGCGCAGTCACCTGTACGCTGGATCCAGGGTCCAGGGTCCAGGGGCCAGGTCGGGGGAAGTGACCAGGAGGTGGCTAATGCCAGCACAGTGTCTAAGGGGCTTGGGGGAGAATTGTCCCAGGCCTCAAGTGCACTGGGGCAAAGGTTGCACCTTGTAGAGCCTCAGTTTCCTCACTGTGAAGCATGGAGGACCACAGAGGGTCATGGAGTCAGTGTACGGGCAGCCATGCAGGCCTGGGCCTCCACCACAGTACCTGCCAGTCCCTCCCAGCTGACTCCAGCCCTCTCACCAGGACAGGATCCTCATAGACCCAAGCGTCCCCTTCTCCTCCCCATGGTGGACAGAGAGGCTTGGCACGCTGTGACCTCACTGGCACTTTCAGCTCAGAGTCACAATGCCCTCCTCATCAGTCAGGATGGGGCAGTGCCCACTGCTGTGCAGTTCTGGTGCACAACTTGCTGGGACCAAGTGACCTTTCCCTCAGGTCTCAGGTTCCTCTCCAGGCCCCCAAAGAGCTCTTGGTGACAGCAGGGTAACAAGGGCTTCCCCGCATCAGAACGAATCTCTGGATCCTGAGCCAAACTTTGCTTCCCAGGCCCCTTCCCCTTACCACCACCAGCCAGGCAGTGGGTGGGGCAAAGCCACTTGAGCTCTGCACCCTCGGCCTGGGCGGTGCGAACCAGGCAGCAGCAGTGACCATGTCACCTGGGCAGCCCCCCCATCCACAGACCCCAGCATACACCGGCTACCTTAGAGAGTTCTGAACCCACACCTTGTGTTACCTACACACAATGGGACAAAGTTCTCCCATGAAGCACAGGGATGCTAATGATGGCGGCAATGATGGAATGAAACCATCGGGACCACATCCTGTCACAAAAGCTGTGCAACTTTGGCCACTCTTGTCTCCTGGCCTCCACGTCCCCTCACAGGCAGCACCTCCCAGCATCTCTGGTGCATCTGCAGGTGATTCCAGGACCCACCTGCCAGGCGGGGAAGGGTACCCAGTAAGGACCAGCGTGGTGAGAAACAGTGTGGGCTCCACAAACCACTGGGGTACAGGGCTGTGGAGTCACCTAGGAAGGCGACGGCTGGAGTTGCTACCTAGAGGTGGTGTGAAGTCTCCTGCCACTCCAGGCCAGCTCAGCAGATTAGACTGTGTCCCCCACTTCCTGAATGTGGTCTCAGGTAAGCCCCTCCCTTCTGAGCCTCAGTTTCCCTGACTATGGAGGCAGCAGCTGGTGCAGGATCACAGGTGCTCCATTATCTTGGCCACAGTCGGCATCTGAGAGGCAGCCAGAAGTGGACACAGTTTAGATTCCAAAAAATGCCTTAAGTTCACGAGTGCCCAGTGTCATCCTGTAGGCATCTGGGAGGCTGAGGTGGGAGGCTCTCCCTCCCCTGAGATAAGAGACAGGCGAGGGCAGCCACTATAAGTGGTCCAGGTGTGGGACAGAGGACTCAGCCCCACTGGGGCCCACGTACCTCGCAGGAACATTGGCTCCTCCGTGTATCATCCCCATCCATTTCCCCTGAGCCTGGTGTTGGGGTACAAGGGGGACCAGACCTGTTCCTACTGCCTCAGCCCAGGAGGAGTTGGGAAGACAGAGGTACGAGGCTAAAAGAGCTCAGAGCCCAGTGGGAGGTTCCGGAGCAGGTGGGCAGGTGGAGGCTGGGGGCTACAGGAGGGCTGGATGTGGGGCTGCAAGGGCTGAGCTGAGGTCAGTGAGCATTCAGAGGGCAATAGGCAGCCATGGAGGGGCAGCCATGGAGGGCTCTATAGGAGAGACCCAGGGAGCTGCAGATCTGCAGCCTGGGAGCGGCCAGCATAGCTGGGCGGCCGAGTGGCCCAAGTCAGGAGGGTCAGGCACACCTGGAAGAAATGTCTCCTGGGAGCAGGGACTGAGCTAAGGGTGTTGAGGCTGAGAGAGAAGAGGCCCCTATACTTACAGATGGGGAAACAGGCAAAGAGAGGACTCCTTCAAAGCCATGAACGCAAGGACAGCCCTGAGGTTGGTCCATGCCATGGGGAAGAAATGGCTCACCACTGTAATCTCAGCACTCTGGGAGGTTGAGGCAAGAGAATGGCAAGTTTGAGCCCAGGTCGAGCAACTCAACAAGACCCTGTCTCAAAAAAAAAAAAAAAAAAAAAA
>RJWM01017181.1:0-43504 GCA_004363535.1 Dasyprocta punctata | reverse complement strand
TCCATTTTGACTTTATTTTAGTGCATGGTGATAGACATGGATCTAGTTTTAGTTTATGGCATATAGAAAGCCAGTTTTTCCAGCACCATTTGTTAAAGAGGCTATCTTTCTTCCAATGTACATGTTTGGCCCCTTTGTCAAAGATGAGGTGGCTAAGTGTGTTTGTAGTTGTGGCTGTATCTTCTAATCTGTTCCACTGATCTTCAGGTCTGTTTTGATTCCAGTACCATGCTGATTTTATCACAGTACCTTTGTAGTATAGTTTCAAGTCAGGGATTGTGATGCCTCCTGCCTTACCTTTGTTGCCCAGAATTGTGTTTGCTTTTCTAGGTCTCTTCTGGTTCCAGATGAATTTCAAGGATGCTTTCTCTAGCTCTGTGAGATAGGCAAGTGGTATTTTGATTAGGATTGCATTAAATCTGTATAACAATTTTGGGAGAATGGCCATTTTCACAATGTTTGTTCTTCCTATCCATGAACAGGGAATATCTTTCCATTTTCTGATTTCCTTTTTCAGAGTAATGTAATTTTCACTGTATAGATCTTTTACTTCCTTTGTTAGATTGATTCCTAAGTATTTCATTTTTTTGGATGTTATAGTGAAGGGTGTGGTTTCCCTTATTTCTCTGTCAGTGACTTTGTTGTTTGTGTATAGGAATGCTATTGATTTTTGTGTGTTGACCTTGTATCCAGCAACATTACTGAGTTTGGTTATTACATCTAGAAGTCTTTTGATGGATTTTGTGGGTCTTCTATGTAGAGTATCATATCGTCTGCAAATAATGATATTTTTACTTCTTCCTTTCCAATCCTTATTCCCTTTATTTCTTTCTCTTGTCTAATTGCTCTGGCTAATATTCCCAGAACTGTGTTGAATAGGAGTGGTCATAATGGACATCCTTGTCTTGTTCCTGATTTTAGATTGAAAGTTTTCAGTTTTTCCATTTAGTAAGATGTTGGCTGTTGGTTTATGATAAATGGCCTTTATCAGGTTGAGGTAGAGACCATCTATTCTGATTTTCTGTAGGGTTTTTATCATGAATGGGTGTTGGATTTTGTCAGAAGTTTTTTCTGCATCTGTTGAGATGATCATGTGGTTCTTGTCCTTGGCCCTGTTGATATGGTGTATTACATTTATTGATTTGCATATGTTGAACCATCCCTACATTCCTTGGATGAATCCCACTTGATCATGGTGTATAACCTTCCTGATAACTTTCCGTATTCTATTTGCCAGTACTTTATTGAGGATTTTTGCATCTATGTTCATTAGGGAGATTGGCCTGTAGCTTTCTGAAACAGAAAAGTGTACATAAATGCTGCAGGACCTAATGCTTACAAAATTCAATTTTTCCATTTTCCTTAAAATCAGTGGGTGAGAAAAGACAGATTATTTTGCTTTCATCGTGAGAGTTGGAAGGTAGCAGATAAGTTGTTTCATGGTTGACAGATTCGTTTTCTTTCAGAGGGAAAATATGTTAACCCTACAAACTCTCATGTTTGAAAAATGCAGAGGATTTATACACCTTCTCTTACAATACCAGGCTCTTTGCTTAAGGTTACCCAGGTGTGCCTGAGGATGGTGTTGGATGTGACTTGTGAATTCAGAGTGGTTGTTCTTTAAATAGGACCCTGAGACACGTGGACCTCTTTGAGGTTCCGCCCAGTAGCCCCGATACAGATGTCAAGCATCTAGATGAGGCTTTTCAGGCATCCCAGAGAAGAGAGAGCATGCACTCTACACTAACACTGTGGCGCCTAAGTGTCACCAGACTCTGTCCTGTCCCCACAGCTCTGCTTTCTCCCAACCAGAGCAAAGCAAGGGAGAGCCTCACAGCACAGTGGAAGTGGGCACCCACCTCCTGAGTGCATGTGCTCCTCAGTGTGATGTTAGAGCTCATTGGTGAGCTGCTTGGGCGTATTAGTGTCCACCTAACAGATAAACTGAGATCTGTAACCCTGCTAGTGGATATAAGCCTCACGTCCTGACATCAGTGGCAGCACAGTCCTGGAGCTCCTGACTGCACTGCCATGGCTTGGTTGGAGTGGAGGGTTTGTCTGCAGCACAGCCCAGAGCTGGGGCGTGAGGCTCCTGTGTGGGGAAAGCAGACCAGGGAGGGGTGGCCTGAGAACTAGTAGCCTTCGGCAGAACGTGGGGGTCATAATCCACACCTGAGCATAAGGGTTTTTGTCATAAACTTAATCCTGACCAATCACAGTGTCAGATAGACCAGAGCAAAGCTAGTCTCGTTTTGAATGAGTCTTACTGGCGAGTTCACAGATTATGGGCTGGGGGAGTACAGTAAAGCTAATTCCTGCTGCTCACGCCTACTTACTACCTTTGTGCAGCTTGTCTGCTCCTGCATTTGTTTGTGTAGAGTTAAGTAGGACAGAGGAATATATGGTGTTTATGCACTAAAAATACTTTTAATTTTTAGAAATATATGCAAGAGACACGAAGTTTAGGAAAAAACCTGAGACAGCCCAAGCTGTCTGACCTCTCTCCCGCGGTGATTGCCCAGACCAACTCGAAATTCGTGGAAGGCTTGTTGAAGGAGTGCAGGATGAAGGTATGTGCTGCCAGCGCCAGGCACTGTTGCCTCCTCACCCCACGGGCTGGGCCAGACTGAGCCATCCAGTCACTACCCACACCTGTCACTACCGGCAGCAGACCTCCACCCATCTCCATGGGCCTCTGCATCCAGGACTCGGGAGCCACATGCAGTCTGACTTGCCTTTTTAGCTACTGCTGACCTCCCCTGCAAGTCAAAGGGACACCAGGCCACTGGAGACTGCACCAGGAGTGGGAGGGGCTGTCCACATGGCTCGTGTGTCTGTGTGCCGCTGGGAAGAGCTGGCCAGCCGCAGTGAGGTTTAGCACGTACTGTCCAGCACCCTCCCAGATACCTGACTCACAGGAGGCAGCAGTGCAGACATGACTCAGTGTCGTCCTAGCTGATTGTCTCCTTTATTCAATAGCCAGCCATCATTCTTGCCTTCTTTGTGTCCTCAATAAAGGCATCCTCAGACTCAGCAGATACTGAACAGTCAGACAAGTCCCCACCTTGGGAAGCTGATTCTGACCCAGTTTACATTTTAAAGAGCAGCCAAGACTAATGCAGATTAACTTACCTAAAGCTCATTTCCATTTCCTTTTTGTTTTCTGGTAGACACTCACATACAGAAGGAGACAAAAACAAAAAGGGGAAGGGAAAGCGAGCCCTGGTTCCATCACAAACCACGATGCTCTCAGAAACCCCAAGCACAGTCAGAGCCACACCAGGCGCTTTAGGAGTACACAGTGCCCAGGGTGGAGGTCAGTCACGCACAGCACAGACTGTGTTTCTGTACCTGCCGCACTTGTCTGGTGTCATGGAAGGTGACAACCTGAAAGTTCTTGCATGGGAGCATTTTTCATCATAGCAGCGCTTTATGATACTATCTTACTCTCTCTTTAGTGACTCTACATTTCTCTGACACAAAAGTACAGTATAGCTGTTACTGCTGTCAGTTAAGCACACCATAAAGACACTGCCCGAGGTGATTTGAGAGCCATGGTTAGAAGTAGAGCGGGGGAAGACAGGTCTCTAACCACTGATGGACTTGCAGCTGTGCGGTTTCCCTCCCAGTAACTGTGTGCCATGGTGTTTCAGACCAAGCGCATGCTGGTGGAGAAGATGGGCCACGAGGCCGTGGAGCTTGGCCATGGGGAGGCGAACATCACTGGCCTGGAGGAGAACACCCTGATCGCCAGCCTCTGCGACCTGCTGGAGAGGATATGGAGCCATGGCTTGCAGGTCAAGCAGGTAACTCGAGCAGGAAGGCTGGGGACTTCACAGTGAGGACCTCTGGGTACTGTTCAGGGCACAGTGGTGCACACCTGTGATCCCAGCTGCAGGAAGCTGAGGCAGGAGGGTACAAGTTGAAGTCCACCTTGAGCAACTTAGCAAGACTCTGTCTCCAAATACAATACAATAATTAAAATGAAATGGGAATGTAGTTCATCTCTCCACTGTTGCCTGTCCCCAGTCTCCCTTCTGGTCTGTGCTGTGCTTCTCTCCCTTTCTGCTCACTCCGGTTTCTTTGGGACACTGCTGTGCCCAGACAGTGTGTGGATGGATGTATAGATCATCCTGTGCCCCTGGGGCTTCCTGACCCTGGGTCACTAATGTGGCCATCCAGACAGCTGAGGAGCGGCACCATGAAGCTGCTCTTCTAGCTTCTGTGGAGCTGTTTACCTTCCCTTCGCCAGGTTCCCTTTGGGCTTCTCGGCGAGACAAATGGTGCCCTTCAGAACACACAGAGTGCGCTGCCCACGGGGTCCCTCAGGATTGGGGTGTGGCTCAGGGGTGCAGCACTTGCCCTTAGTGCACAAGACCTTGGGTGTATTTTTTAATGTGGCTTTTTGTTTGGTTGATTGGTCTCAGTTTTTCAAGACAGGGTCTCAGTGTGTAGTTCAGGCTGGTCTTGAACTCACTCTGTATCCCAGAGTGGCCTTAAACTCAGGGCAGTGTTCCTGCCTCAGCCTCCCAAATGCTGGGATGATAGGCATCTGCCACCATACCCAGACTTTAATGTGTTTTTTTTCTTTAAGTTGATTTAACTATGGCTGCAAGAAACATTTCTAGAGAATGAATGATTTTTTTCATTATCTTGTTATTGGGCAAACGCACTGCGCCTGGTCAGTGAACATGTTCAAATCCTTAATCTCCCAAGCCATAGCCCAATTTACCACATCCTAGCTTCTGTGGGTTCAAAACCAAGCTTTCCTGAAGGCAGGGGAAACACTCTCGACCAGCAATGGCAAACCTTCTAGAGCTTTCAGTGGTACCAGACAGCCCGCTAAGGCACACATGTGCCTTAGGTTTGCCAGGACCATTCTAGAGTAATGTGATGCTTTACAGAGACACTGTATTTGGGCAGCGGCATAAAGTCCTGGCTGCAGTTGGCAAGGAGCAACTGCGCAGGGTGACACACGGACTCGGGAACACATCCCAGTGGCCCTGGCCTGCTGCCTGGCCGCGCTCCCTGTCACCCCAGAACCGTGGCACTGCAGTGCTTTGCTCTCCCGCTCTGCTCCCGCATCCCTTTCCCGAGTCTCCTCTCCCACGTTAGGACTGAACTCTGAGACGGTTCTCGGGGCCAGGGACCAAACAGCCAACTTTCCTGGAAGAACACTGCTGCGATTTTTTCCTAGTACAAAGTTATACTCAGTTGTAATTACAATTTTGCATTTTAAATTCAAACGAGTAAAGCTGTCCAATTCAGAATAATTTGATTACAAGGCCAATTAGGTGAAATTCAAGAACTTGCTATTTAAAAATGAAAAATCTGAAGGGCTATCCCACAGGCATAATCCCACCACTCAGCAGGATAGCTGTGAGTTTCGGGCTGGCTTGGGCTGCATAAGTAGACCGTGTCTCAAAAATCAAAAAGAGAGCCAGCCATGATGGTGCCCACTATCATCCCATCACTGTCTTGAGACCTTGTCTCAAGAAAAAAAAGGCTAGGTATGCAAAGGCACTGGGTTCAGTCCTCAGAAACACACCCACACGCATACTCATACACGCACACACATACACTTATTTCATGGTTTATTAAGAAAATGTCAATATAATCCAGAATTGTAAGTTTTTATACCTGCTTTTTCAACTGAAAATTAATCATGGTACTACCCAGAAACTCTCTTTAGCAACTTTAAAACAAACTGGCCTCTCCTCCACCCCACCTGAGAGGGTCTCACTGTAGGCAAGGCTGGCCTTGAACCCAGAATCCTCTTGCCAGCCTCCCAAGTGCTAGGATGACAGGTGTGCACCACCACCCTGACTTGGGCCGGCCTCTGAGTGGGCAGATGGCAACCCTCGCTAAAAATGAAGCACTTAGTAGTGACAGCTGTGGCTTCCTGGTCATTCCTTACAGCCTGGGACACTGGTAACAGCCCCAGGTTTTCAGCCAGGGACATCCTGGTAGACCTTGCCTCAGAGCCCTCTTGCATCTGAGTGCGCTGCTCTGACAGCGCACTGAAGGACAACATCAGTGTCTGAGCACAGGGGCACTCCCAAGTCCCGACTGAAACACGGCTGTGGGGTCTCAGAGCCGCAAGTGCGCGCACACATGCTGTGCCCGTGTGCGTCACACCTGGGGGTGGATGTGCCTGGGGTGGTCCTGAAGAGAGACTGTGTTTCAGTGCTGTATTTCATCAGGATGAATGCGCTTATCTCCATTCTTTCAGGGGAAGTCAGCTTTGTGGTCACATTTAATCCAGTTTCAGGACAGAGAGGAGAAGCAGGAGCACCTTGCAGAATCACCAGGTAAGAGGGCGTCAATGTGGGGTTGGTTCCGTGGACTCGAGCCTGAGAAGAATCCACACTGGGTGCCTTGTTTCTGCCTCTCTTTCTCCAGAGCTAACATTTCGCCCGTCTCGCCAGTCACAGGATAGAGCAGAAGAGCAGTGTTGTTTCTCAGCTGCGAGCCTGGGGGAGGTCACTGCACCTTCCTGGGCTTCTGCCCTCCTGTCTGTAAGACAGCATAGTATGAACTGTGTCAAGGCAGTTGTATGGATCAAAGAAATCACACGGCAGTTATAAAACAGCATACATATATATCTCACTCTCACCAGTATTTAAAGGTGGTGTATACTGACTGTTGTCTTGAAGACAAGTTTTGTGACCATGATTAAAAATCTTTTAGGGGAAAATATATATTTATGTCTCAAACTTCAAGAGTCTGATTATTTTAGGGCCGGGGATTTAGCTCAGTGGCCTAGGCGCCTGCCTGGCAGGCGCAAGGTTGTGAGTTCGATCCCTAGTGCCAAAAAGAAAAAAGGAATTGAAGTTGATTATTTTATTTCATTTTGCTTTAATTTACAGACAGGGCTTTTCCATGTTGCCGAGGCTGGTCCTGAACCGAGGCTCAGCCTCCAAGAGCAGTAGGTGCACACATGCAGCCACCACGCGTGCCTTAGCAGCCAAGCTCTAGTTTCTCAGAGCCTCTCATGTTGGAGGAATCATCATTTTTTTGCAAACTGTAGTTAAATCCTTATATCTGCAGTACTAGGTCAAACCCCAGATATTCCACCTACTGTGTGTTTTTTTCACAACAAGGAGCCTGCCCTTTTTAAGGTTCTGGGGACTAAACCTAGGGCTTTGTACGTGCTAGGCAAACAGTCTGCTGCAATTGAGTATAACCCTAGCTTCCTTTTATGTAAAATGAACATTTAGTTCACAAAAAGTAGAAGTAACTGGAAAATTGATAGAGATACAATGTTTTATATTGAATTAGCCATTTAGGAACCTTTTCTAAAATTACGGCACTTGGGAGACAGAGGAAAGAGGATCACCACAAGTTTGAGGCCAGCCTGGTATCCATAGTGAGTTAAAGAGCAGCTTGGCATACATAGTGAAGCCATGTATCAAAAAACAAAATAAAATTGTGGATTATATCAGATATTCAGAAATGCAAAAAAAAAAAAGTAAAAAATTGAAAAACTCATAAGCCAACCACTAGTTTAAGAAATAAAGCATTACAGCCAAATGTGACATATGCCTAATATCCCAGCATTCTGGGAGGCTGAGGCAGGAGGATCACAAGTTGAAGCCTAGCCTGATAAATTTAGCAACTTAGCAAGACCCTGTATGAAAATTAGAAAAAGGAAGGACTGAGGCCATAGCTTGATGCAAAGGTCCTGTGTTCAATCCCCAGTACTAAAAAAAATGAGGAAAGAGATGAGAGAGAGAGAGATGAAGGGAGGAAAAAAGAAAGAAAACGAATTGCGAATATGATTCAAACACCCTTGTTTATCCCCACTTCCTTTTCCTTGCTGCCCTTAGAGAGCAGCACCACCCTAAATAGCATGTTCATTGTTGCAGATTGAGCTTGAAAATGGATTTAATCAGATAGCTGTCATAGGAACGTAAATTTGACACTGCATTGCCCAGGAGTGCTTCTGATGCCCCAGGTGTAACCGTATTAATAAAGATTCATTGTAAGTTTAAAAGCATTCTCTAGTATCCATCTCCTATTCTCCAATTTTTTGTTTGTTTGTTTGTTTGTTTTGGTACTGGGGATTGAACTCACAACCTCACGCCTGCCAGGCAGGCACTTATACCACTGAGCTAAATCATCAGCCCTATTTTTTGAAATAGGGTCTCACTATGCAGTTCAGGCTGGTCTTGAACTCACAACAGTCCTCCTGCCTCAGCCTCCCTTGTGCTGGGATTAAAGACATGCACCACCACGCCTGGCTTCTCCTTTTTCTGTTTAAAAAGAGATTGGTTTCTGCCCTGGACTGTCTCTAGTAGAAGATAGAACCATTCCGACCAAAGACCACAACCATTTCACACTTGATCCTAGCCCAAAGACCAAGAGGTTGTTTGATCCTAATTAGAAAAAGTAAATTCTTCAGTGGAAACAGCCAGGCTTTTATAGGGCGACATGCTGAGAAGCCCAGCTCCAAGAAGACCAGGAAGTGGAGGCTGCCGAGTAAGCTAAAGAGGGGTCCAGATTCCAACAGCAGTGTGAGGCAGTCCGGGCCCTGGCTGGTCCTGTATGGTGCTTCCCTTGGAGTGCATGTCCTGGCTATCTTCAGCCTGAAGTGGGACCAGTGAATTTTATTAATACTGTTGTATTACTTCTTGTTGTTCAGCCTAGTTCAGACTTTAAAATATGAAAGTATGAGATACATGCAAAAATGTCAGTTTAAAAATCTGTCATTCTCGGCCTGGGTGTATAGTGCAGTGCTAGAGCATGTGCTTAGCACATGAAGGTCATGGTTTCAACCCCCAGCACCACACAGAGGTAGAGAGCAAGCGTGTTGTGTTCTGACTGCAGAAGTGAGTTTCTGGGGCTTGGGCTGGGGCCAGGGCTGGAGCCTCGGGAGGGCGTGTGCTTGGCCTGCATGAGGCCCCAATTTCCGTCCCAGCATCCTCAGTTCTGGAAGGATGAAGTCCAGCCTCATGACACAGCTCAGGGCCCTTCCTGTCACCTTCCCCTGCACTCTGACTCTTGCTGAATTCCTCTGCTCCGTGAGGACACCAGTTGTGCTGGGTTAGGTCTCACCCTCATGAGCTCAACTTGATCGTCTGCAGAGATGCCTGGTAAGATCACACCTTGGGGGACTGCCACGCCATTTCAGGGGCCATGGTTCAAATCACAGCAGCTTCTGATGCCTCGTGGTGTCATCCAGCCCATTATCCCAGATCTCTGTGTACAGCCCTTGTTTCTAGACCTTCAGAGATGATTAGGGGCTTGGCATGTGGCTCAGTGGTAGAGCTCTTGCCTTGCATACACAAGGCCCTAGGTTCGATCACCAGCACCACAAAAAAAAAAAAATCTAGGAATTTAGGACAGGGTCTTGTTGTGTAGGTCAGGGTGGCTATGAACTCACTATGTAGCCCAGGCTGGCCTCAGACTCACTGCCAATCGTCTTGCCTGAGCCTCCCACGTGCTGGGATTACAGGAGTGCACCACCACATCCTACATGGAAGACATTGTAACACAAACCCCTTATCTGCGCCCTTCCCCCTCCTATCCCTAGCAGGCTTTCTCATTGATGTCTCTGAGGTAGTCACACCAGCACTTCCTCAGCCAGGCCACAGCAGCTGGTCATCTGTAGTGTGTTGGAAAGCTAAATGGACTTGGCATGAGAGCACTGTCCCCCAGAGGAGACGTGTGACTGGGCTGCTTCACGACCTCCTCAGCCAAAGCTCGGGGTATAGCTCAGAGGTAGCACATGTGCTTGGTATGTGTGAGGGTCCCGGGCTCAATTCCCAGCACCCAAATAGAAAAAGGCAGACGGACAGACAGAATGCGTGTACTGGGGATTGAGGCCAGGGTCTTCACAACGAGCCGCATCTCCAGCCCTTGTTTTTGTTTTGAGACAAGGCCTCACTCGGTATCCAGACTGAGCTTGAGCTTGTGATCTTCCTGCCTTGGCCTCCCAGAGTGCCAGGGTTTGGATGGGCAGTATATATTCAAGCATGCTGATATGTAATGTTTCTTTGACTCTTTGAGTCCCTTTGCTTGCTGCCTGCCACTGTCCTATGTACCTGCTGGCCTTTGGAATAACTTCTGGTTCAGCTCTTTTATTTATTTTCTTTTTAACAGTTCTGGGCATCCGACTTCCTTACTTTTCTCACACAATCTCACTGTTACTCCATTTGACTAAAAGGCAGCCAGAGTGTAGCATCTTTTCAGAATCCCTCCTCACAGTTCTATCTAGCACTGGCCAAAAGTGTCTCATCATCTTGAGTCTGTGCGGAGTGTGCGCTGTATTTGCCTCTGCAGGCCCTCCAAGGAGACACCAACCTCGAGGGAGACTTTAATCGGAGTAGCCGGGATGCTAAGTGTGTTCTGTGACAGAGGCTCACTCTCACGAGTCTTGTGGTGAGGGGACAGCTGCTCCAGTAGTGCGCCCAAGGGAGAGTGTGGGGATCTCATAGGAGGCCGGGTTACAGCCCAGGAGCTGGGCCAGAGGGCCAGCCACTCGCCCACGGAGGCATCTATTCAGTTCTCCGAAGGCTCCAGCAAGCCGAGTGCTGGATCAGTAAGTGCTGTGCACATCTGCAATCTGCGGTAACAAATGGGCTGGAAATGAGGAGAAAGATACAGAAGCATTGAAGAGTGAGCTTAGGACTTCAACAAACCGAGTGTTGTAGAAAGATTTCCACAAGCAGGGCGGCCAGTGTCCAGGTTCTAGAGCAGGCTTGGGAGGGCATGCTTACACCTGTGAGTGAGCTTACTGCAGGTGCTGCTGCTTTGTCACGTCAGGCTCCTCTGTCATTTTTATTATCCTTTGGTGTTGGGTATGAACCTGTGCATGTGCTAGGCAAGCACTGTACCCCTGAGCACCACCTCTGCCCCACCCTTTTACTAAGCACCTCTCACTAGCTCGGGCTCCCTCTGGCTAGCCATGGCTTCAGTGCCTCTCATCTGCCACAGGTCCTCATCCTTGCCTGTGTCTTATTTGTGTGGCCATCTTTCATGCTGTCTGAGCAGCATCATTCTCTGAGCTGTTTCACTATCCCCTTGCCCCCAGATACACTTTGTTCAGTAATACACGGGTGACATTCTGAGATGGAAGGTGCACAGCCTGTTCCCGGAGCATCAGGACAGACTGGACTGCTCAGTGCTGCATCGCAAGCACCCTCCCCAGCCAGCCACAGGCTGGCCAGCCTCACCCTCACCCTCGGCAGGCTCCAGCGTAACTGCTCAGTTGGCAGGTGCTGGCCACGCCTGTGTTCTCAGGGCCAGCTGTGTGTGAACAGGGGCAGTGCATATGATCCCCCAAAGTGGAACAGATATAGAGACAAAAACTAGCATGTTTAAACTACAGCCAAACCCCACTCCCCGAGGTCTACTGGTGAATGTTTTAGGTGACATATTGTAGTTTAGTTTTCATTCTCAGCTGAGAAAAGTGGAAATGGAGACAAAGCACCAAACTCCTAGCATCTCATTGCAGCGAAGCTAGGCAAGCTGTCACGGATGAGCCATAGCTGGCTGGTTGGCCACTGCTGGAGAAGAACCCCCTTTTTTCTTCCCTCATCAATGTAAACTGTCAGTTTTTTTTCTTTTTTTAAGTACATTGGGTGTACAAGAACTTTGTGTTCATCTTAGTGAGCCAGGTGCATGCATATCGTAATCTGGATTCTAAACTTTGAGGTAGAAACATACCAAACCAAAGAGCCAAACTCGTAGAATTTTTTTAAAAAAACTTTCTTCTGGGATTTAATCTATGTGATTTCAATTTGTGGGTCCAGAGATGAAGATTCATATACTTAGTAGCTTAATTTAGAGCTGTTGCTTTGGTATGATTATCCAAAGCTACTGGGATGACTCGCTGTAAAAAGCTGAAGAAAATGACTGGCCCTCATAGCCAGAATTTGCACATGTTACATTATTTGCGAGGCAGATGTTTAGAAAAGACAGATTTGGCGGGGTTGCCTCAGTGGGAAGGTTCCTCTCGTCCACCTAAGGCCCAGGGTTGCCCCAGGGTGGGGGAGTCCGTAAAGGAATAACTGGGCTTTTCTGTTGCTGTCTTTTGACTTCTTACTGTTATTTTTCTAATACTTTGCTGATTTTTTTCTACATAGTTGCCCTCGGACCGGAAAGAAGAAAATCTGACTCAGGAATTATGTTACCAACACTCAGGGTCTCTCTTATCCAAGATATGAGGTATTTGTTATGAAGAGTACCAAATGATAATAACTGTGAAATATTTTATCGCCTTCAGCTAAGTGTCTTCAAGAGTTACAGCTATGTGTATGTTCTGCTTATGTGTCTTGTAAAAAGCATTTTAGTAATTTATTTTACTTTTATACTTTGTTTGCCTGATACTGAATCCAAAGAGAAGACACAGCTAAAAACAGTTTTAAAACAACTGTAAATTATTCTGCAATTAAAAAAAAAAAAACTCCCTTAAATACCTGCTATCTGCAGATGAAGACCAAAACAACAACAACAACAAATAAGGTTGGGTGCAGTGGCACACACATGTAATCCCAGTACTCAGGAGGCCGAGTCAGGAGGAGCACCAGTCCAAGACCAGCCCAGGCAACTTAGAATTAGCAAGGCTCTGTCTCAAAATACTAAAATTTTTTAAAGGGTTGAAGATATACCTCAGTACAAAGGCCCTGGGTTCAATCCCCAGATGGGTGTGGGGGAGAATCTTCCAAAGGCATTAAGCCATTTAAAATTTGTTTGATTTGGGTTGGTCTTATTTTTTGTTTGTTTGTTTTATTTTAAGATAGGATCTCAATTTAGTGCAGGCTGGCCTTGCTCTCCCTTAGTAACCCAGGCTGGTCTTGAACTCATGGTGATCCTCCTGCCTCAGCCTTCCAAGTGCTGAGATTGCAGGCATGCACCACCACACCAAGCATGCAATAAATTTTTTGATTGAAAAAGATAAAACTTTTTCCTTTTACACATTTTAGGCATGGTACTTACCCAGGTGTTAAGATGAATGGGTATGGAATGAATGTGGTGACATCTGTGCCACTTGGGGCTTCTCTTTATGGTGTGTTTTATTTTTAATTATGGATCTTTATTTGATAATTTCCTTGTGCCTCCATTTTCTTATCTCTCAAATAGAGACAGAAACAGTGCCTGTCTCACGGGATTGTTGTGAGAATTACAGCTCAGTCTTAGACAAAATGCCAGGAGGCGATTAAATTAGTCCACATAAAAAGCTTAAAGGAGCACTTGGCTCAGGCTGAGTTTGCCAAATGTTGGCTGTCAAGTAGGTCAACTTACATATTTATGTGGAAAATGTCATTATCCTTGGGAGATTAAGTATAGCTTATGACATGTGCTGATGGTCAGTGTAAGTGTGCACAGAGATGATCCCAGCTCTCTTCAGGAGAACGTAAAGCCCACATCTCCAGGGATTCCGTAGTAGCTGTCACCTCCAGGTGGTGATTGGTGACAGATGTGTAGCTGTGGCCTCAAGCTAAAGTTAGGAAACCCAGTGAAGAAGTGGTCAAGTCGCCCAAGGATTCCCTGTCCCGGCAGTGCTGTCCTTCACGTTTATGCACTCAAGGCTGATTTTAGAGGGTGTGGAAGACGAGCTTCTTACGTCTGCGCTCAGCCCGGTGTGAAAGGTAGTGGTGCTTACTGGTTAGGACCCTGGCTCCATGGCACATGTCTGTGGTCCCAGCATGCCAGGCCGAGGCAGGACCCTCACGGGAGCCCAGGGTTCGAGACACACCTCAGCGGCTCTGCAAGCCCCTGACTTTAAGAGGTGGAGGACTGTGGCTCCTGCTCAGCTTCCATGGCTGGCGTTTCAGCTCTGCCACCAAGCAGCGCAGTAGCCGAGGCAAGTACTCACTCTCTGCTTTCTCACCTATAAAATGGTGACAGTAAAATACCTCTCTCAAAACAGTGGTGTCAAAGATTCAGTGTGCTCATCCACGTGCAGTACCCAGAGTAGGCCTGGAGATGTGCATCTGTGTGCCAGTTCTTACGTACCGTGCCAGTTACCTGTGCATTGCCTGTTTCTGTCTCACACACACAGGTATATTCTTAACCCTTGAGTTGGTAATGTCTCTGCTTCCGATTTAATACCACAGGAAACATTCTAGGCTTCCCCTTTCCTTATATGTAAGATCTTTGTCCAGTCACATGAAACCCAGCCCTAATCACCTAAAATGTGTGTACTCACCTGTGTAACCCCAGTCCACACAGCTGGCCCTTCCGGTGAGTGGGCAGATTGGTGTGGGTGGGTGTGTTTGTTTTTCCGGTTTGGCTTTTTGGAGACAGGTTCTCACTGAGTGGCCAAGGCTAGCCGTGCACTTGCTCCTCAGCTTCCTGCCTGCTGGAACCAGCAGTGCGGCCCAGGTTGTCTGGCGTTGCTGACCTCCTACCCTGTGAGAAGCGAGGTTGCTAACCAGGGCACAGTGCTATATCCGGCTCCGGTGTTCTCAGTCTTCAGCCTTTCAGCACTCAGGAGAGTGCTTTCTAGAAAAGCTTGGATCTCTGCTTTCTTCCTCCCTTCCCTTCAGCATGGAGGGAGCAGTGCAGTTAGGTTCTTGCTGGTTTTTATTCTGTTTGGGGGTTCTTCCCATCCTGGTTGAGTTTTTCCTGGTTTATGTTCAGGTTGTTAGTGTGTGGGTCTCTGGACTTGACAGAGGCTCGTAGCGGGCACCGCCCCCCACCCCACTGCCTGTGCTCCTCCTCCGGCGTCAGTCCCTCTCCTGGTGTCCCCTCGGCTGTCCCTTCAGCAGCACTGGCCACCCGTCCACCAGTTTCTAACATCGCTCTCCAGTGAAGGGATCAGGGTGCCCTGGACAGGTGATGGTCCCAGGCCAAAGTAGGGATCCAGGAAGCGTATTGGGCATGCTGTGGTGCCAGAAAATAAAGGCATGCTCAGAAAAAACTAAGTGTTTTCTTACAGAAACGTCCCAGTGAGGGATGTGAGGGATGGAGTAGACTGGGCTAGTGGAGGTTTGAAGCTCTGTGAGGTGAGGGCTGAGGAGCAGCCGCCCTGTTTCCGAGGCTCATGGGGAGGAGGGTCTGCCCAGCTGCCGAGTGTCTCCACCCGCCGTCCCCAGCAGGAGCCAGGCAGCGGCCAGGCCTCGGGGACCCCCGAGTCCTCTGCTTGTGCCCACATGCAGTCGTCTTCCTGCGCAACAAGCCTTCGTCAGTTCCAAGGGAAGTTCTCAGAGACAAGGTGACGGTGCCGAGTCCACCAGAGTGGCCACTTCTCCAGTATGTGCACAGGGTGCCTTGTGTCACTGTGAGCCTGGACGCTGGGCGTGGTGCCTGCATCCTGTCCTTCAGAGGGCAGGGAGGGAAGAAGGGAGGACCCAGGCGGAGACTGCAAGTGCTTCGGGGCATCCTCCCTCTGGACGCTGGCTCAGGACCAACTCAGGAGAGATTTCGAAGAGTTTATGACAGCCAGTAGGTCGCTCTGGACATGTGTTCCTATTTTTAGATCAGAGGAAGGAGTGGTGGCCACAGAAATGAGACTTCTCAGCAGTCATTTCCCAGTTATGCTCACAGGCTTCCCATTCCTGTCTGATCCTCCTTCACCCTTAGGAGAAAACCATTTAGGGAAATAAATTCACTTCTGCTGGACGTAGCATGACTTCTCCCAGAGTACTTGTATGTGCATGCGTGTGTGAATGACATTCAGTTGGTGTTTGAACACAGTTTTTTTGTATGACTGCACAATTTTCCCAATCTTGCCAATTTTTAAGTTCATCAACACTGGGCTGGAGATACAGGTCAGTGGCACAGCGCCTGCCTGGCAAGCATGAGGTCCTGAGTTTGATTCCTGTACCAAAAAAAAAAAAAAAAGATTATCAATACAGTATAACTTGCCTTCTCTAATACCATGGAAATTAAGGTTTACTTTCTTCCATATATTTTCTGGAACAACTTGAAAGATCATTTAGTAAGGGCCGGGAGTTTGGCTCAGTGGCTTAAGCACCTGCCTGGCAGGTGTGAGGTTGTGAGTTCAACACCCCATACTGCAAAAAAAAAAAAAAGAAAAAAAAGTGGATTAAAATTGTGGCAGATATTTAAAGTACAGAGCAGTTACTTTTAACCCGAACTTGATTGTTCAGATTGCTGTATTACTTGTCTTTTGTTGAGAATCTGGAATAATCAGTTGCCTTATTCAGGCCGAAACCAGATCACAGTAAAGGCCAAAAGACCAAGTGAGCAGTACTGCAGGGAGTCCCGTGTGGCCCCCCGTGGGTGGAGTGATCCGCTGGGGGGCTCATCAGCCTCCCGACTGCATCCTGTCCAGTACTTCCTGTGTGCAGGATCACCTCCCTGTGCCCTCCTCTCGACTCCGCTTTCGCTCCCTCTAGCTCAGCATCACGCTCAAGATCTGCTCTGTTTGTGCTCCTGTCCCATAGGCACATTCAGAACATGAGCGAGATCAAGACGGATGTTGGGCGGGCTCGAGCGTGGATCCGGCTGTCTCTGGAGAAGAAGCTTCTGTCTCAGCACCTCAAGCAGCTGCTCTCCAACCAGCCACTCACCAAGTAAGACCATGCTCTGGGAGACTGCTGTTTGGGGCCTGCGCTCTGGAGGCCGGTCACAGAGGCTGCGTCTTGTTGCACTGCCGCTCTGCACTTCAGCAGCAGCTCGGCCTGTGCAGCACATGTGGCTGTTGCATGGAAGGCACCCCAGGCCTCACAGCCCGAGAGCAGACTGTGTGTCGTGACCAGAGCAAAGCTAACTGGACCACAGAGTGGGTTGAATTTATAAACACCTTATATTGTAGAACGATAATGAGAAGAATAAAAAAGGAGCTGGGCATGGTGGCACACGCCTGTCATCCCAGCACTGGGGAGGCTGAGATAGGAGGATCACTGTGAGTTCATGGCCAGCCTGGGCTAAATAGTGAGACCCTGTCTCAAAAAGCCAAGGGGGGAAAAAAGTCTGAACTAGCAAAAAAAACGACAGGGCAAGAGTCAGCACTAAGAAAGCCTTACCCGACAGTCTTGCCAGTACTTAACTGGATAGGGTAGAGCCAGGAAAGCAGTCAGGTGAGAGTCCAGTCATTGTGACCTGGACTGATAAGAAGCTCTTTAGGATGACACATGTTTCCAGCTATGTGCGTGTGAGGCTGCTTGAAGACTGAGGGCTCAGTTCTGAAGAGCAGTTACTTAAACAGTTCTGTCCGGACCTCAGAGCAGATGGTCTGTTGGAAGTGTGTCCTGATGCCCAGTGTGTCTTCCTGTGATTTTGGATATGATGTATCGGCCTTACATTACATACCCCATGGAGCATTTTAGGAGAGTTAAGGTCCAAGGAGTAGGTTTGATTTACAAAAAAAAAAAAAAAGCCAGACATCATGGTGCATTCCTGTCAACCCTAACACTCTGGAGGCTGAGGCAAGAGAATCACAAGTTCATTCCCAACCTGGGCAACTCGGCAACCTAGCAAGACCCTGTCTCAAAATATAAAAAGGGGGTAGGCCAGAGGTTGGAGATGTAGTCCAGTGCAGAGACCCTGGTTCAATCCCCAACTGCCCCCTGACAAAAAATACGATGTGTCGTATTACTGGGATACCTGGCCTTGTTCTTTTAAATCGTTATCTCTGTTTCTGTCTGTCCATCCGTCCCTCCCTGCCTCTTCTTCCTTCCTTCCTTCTTTTTTTATGGTGATAAAAATCATTCACACTCACTGGGGTAAAATCCAAAGGAATTGATAATTACAATCCTGCTGCATGAAGAGCAGTACTAAGTGTTTCATGATTTCTTCTGCACTGCCTTCTATTCGTATCTTGTTGGGTAAGGTAATTCTAGGTTTGTGGTTCAGTACCATCGTTTTTTAGTTTAATGTTATCTCATAAACTTTCCCCATACAGGAGTTTAAACTGTGAAATCCAAATGCCTCTGCTCAGATACTGCCTTTATAATGTTTACTATTCAAATACCCTTGAACAAGATACTTAACTGCTCTATACCTCAGTGGTCATAGAATCAAGGATGAAATATTTTGGTGCTGGGCACTGTGGCACATGCCTGTAATCCAAACTATTCGGGAGACCAAGGTCAGAGGATGTCGAGCTCAAGACCAGCCTGAGCAACGTAGAGAGACCCTGTCTCAAAAATAAAAAGGGCTGGAGATGTAGTTTAGTGGTAGAGCACTTGCCTAGATTGTGTGAGGCCCTCAGTCCAATTCAGGGCAAAAGCAGGGTTAATACCTCTGATAAACACTGGGAAAAGAAAAGTGCCTAATGTGAGTGCTTAATAAAAGTGAAATCCAGGCACGGTGGTACATTCCTATGATCCCTGCACTCTGGAGACTGAGGCAGGAGGATCCAGGAGGATTGCTTCCGGTTCAAGGCCAGCCTGAACTACACAGCTAGAGCCTGTCTGGCAACAGTATTTTTAGTGGTATCTGCTGTTATTCAACTCTTTCTAAACTTTATTTTTAATGGCCATACAATATTGTAGCTTTGTCTTTGACTCTGAGGATCAAATCCAGGACTGTGCATTTGCCAGGCAAGCTCTTTACTGTGGGCTATCCTGACTTCTCAGGTCCCATGGTGCTGGCAGTGTGTGAGGAACTCTGCTCCCACATCACACTGTGTCCTCAGGGCTGGATGCTGAGAGTGGAATCGATGAATTGAGGGCCACGACTGGCTTAGAGTGATTGTTCGACAAACTGTTTTCCAAAGTCGTCAGCCCCACAGCCATGACAAAAACTACGTGCTCTTCTTTACCAGCACTGGGTGTCACGCTTACACGTCTGTGCGCGTGACAAGACACAGTGGATTCATGTCCTCTGTGCCTCCCAGGTGAGACTGGAGTGTGTTGCTCGGGGCTGGCATGGCCCCCAGGCCGAGGAGAGGTGCAGCTATCTATAGCTTCGGAGGACTGTCAGTTCTTCGGGTAACATGTCTCTCCGTTGTTCAGCATGGGTGTTCCTCTGTAATCCAGACACAGTGAATGGCATAACACACACTCTTGTTTTGCGCTCCTCACTCTTCCTAGGAAGCTTTACAAGCGCTATGCTTTCCTGCGCTGTGAAGAGGAGCGGGAGCAGTTTCTCTACCATCTTCTGTCCCTCAACGCGGTGGACTACTTCTGCTTCACCAGCGTGTTCACCACCATCAGTAAGTCTGGAGCCCCTCTGGTGACTCCGTGGTGGGAGGGAGCGAACCCCAGGCTCCAAAGCAGGGCACACCTGGCGCCTCCGGCTTCGGGGTCTCCACGGGGGTGGCAGCGCCTCTCTGGCTGCTGGCGTCTGCCCTGAGGAAGCCTCACTGGTGGTCCGAGGCCTGCAGGGCCCTCACACACCCCGCTGCCTTCCGCAGCCTGCCTTCCTCCTCAGTGCTGAACCCTGAGGCGGAGCCTGTGACCGGACATTGCTAAGGTGGATTCAGAGAGGGCTGTTTTATTAAATACATAACCTGACATCCCAGGCACAGAATCAGAGAATCAGGACGTGACAGTTTGCTTATACAGCGGAACATTGCCGAACTGTGCTAGTTCACAGACCGCAGGGCCGTAGGTCTTTACTGGGAGGAAAAGCTGATCAGCAGTGTGTTCCTTATAGAGCCCTGCACTGCAGCGAGTATTCTGCCCACTGGTACTAATTCTTCCTTGCGATGGGTCCTTTCTCTCATGGAAGAAGTTTTCTCGTACCAGTTAAGAATCGTGTTGAGCACCAGATGTCAGAAATTTGAAAAGCAGTGCCTTAAACAGCTCAGTGGTTTTGTTTCTGTTCCGTGAGAAGGGGACTCTTGGCCACAAGTGCAGTGTTGTCACAGACCAAGGCTGCGTCCCCTCCTCCCAAGCACCTGTCACCTCCTGGGCAGAAAGTTCTCCATCCACCTCCCTGCAGGAAGGGAGGAGGCAGGGCCAAGGAGGAGGGTGACAGTGTCTGTGCTCAAAAACACACTTTCCTCCAATCACAGTCAGCACCACACAGGCATCACAGGCCCGAATTGCAAAACTGTAATTTGGCTCTCCAGGCTCTGATAGGTAAAAGGTAGTAAGAACGGGTATAACAGCACATCTGAAATTGCTGTCTAGTTCCTCTGAGTTAGGTTGCTGCTGACATGAGAATCTAAAATAAGATCCGTGGTTCCAGACAAGCAGGTCTGTTCAGGTTGCTGGGGCCTGCCTTGTGTCTGCGTCTTCACCTGGAGGACTCGGTCCTACACAGAAGTTACCTGATGTAGCAGCGCTGCTCTTGTTCCTCAGCTGCAGAGTCGCTGGGGCTGCCGGTCCCTCTGCAGTGCAGAGCAGAGCGGAGCTGTGGACAGTCCTTGTGCAGCAGGAGCTGAGGGGCTTCCGGCACCAGGCGTCCCCACACCAACCTCTGCTGCATTCAGTTCTGTAGCCTGATTTGCTGATCACCAGACCATCAGGGTACAGCCTTTCTGCTCACATTTTCCTTTCCTTTAGCCAAAATAAAAGGACAGAAGGGGCGTTGAACCAACATAAAGATAGTCACTTACTTAAAATTGGGAAACGAACCACTTAACCCCATTCATTCCCCTGCCCCAGGAGGTCAGACCGTGAGGCCATGTCTCGGCAGCATGTTGTGCAGGTGATCTCTATTCAAGGACCAATTCTGTCACCACCATCTTGCAACCCAGTGATTGAAAATCCCAAGGGCTCCAACAAAAAAGTATTAATTCTACCCTATATTTTTTAAGAAGTGTGCCGGGTGTGATGGTACATGCCTGTAATCCCAGCACATGGGAGGCTAAGGCAGGAGGGCTGTTGTGAGTTCGAGGGCAGCCTGGACTACATAGTTCAAGGCCAGGCTGGACTACATAGCAAGCCCTCATCTCAAAAAAACAAGAACAAAACAAAACAAAAAAGGTGTAACCTGGGTGCAGTGGCATGTGCCTGTAATCTCAGTAGGGACGCTGAGACAGGAAGATTGCAAGTTTGAGTCCCACCTGAGCCACGGGGGAGGGAGGGAGATTGGGAGACTGATGAACAAAAGTATGCTAATGTATTTAAAGCCCCCTAGTTTTCAGAGAGGACAGTGGCTGGTGCAGTCTACCTGGCCTGCCCAGAAAGGGCTGCAGTGGGACTGTGCCATCTAGTGGGGGCTTTTGGAAGTGCCCTGAGAAGGAAGGGCTGCTGTCCACCTCTCGCCTCTGCAGGTCCCAGACAGAGCTCCTCTGCAGGGCCACACCTTGGTCCGCACACTGTAGTTTAGCAACATGGCGAATCTGGAATGGCCATGCCTTTGTTATTGTTGGCATTTCGTATTGGGCTGTGAATTTGGGAAGGGAAAACTCTAAAGTGAGTACTTTAAAAGCATTCCTCAAGAAAATTGGCAATAGTGTCTAGCCAAGAAGTTATCTGCCCCTGTTTTCGTGTGAAATCAAATCAGTAACCATGTTCGTTCATACTCATTTCCTTTTTTCTTTTTTTTTTTTTCTGTTGTTTTTTTTGAGACAGGGTCTCCATATGTAGTGCGAGCTAGCTTTGAACTCACTGTATAGCCCAGGCTGAGCTTGAATTCATGGCAGTGCTCGTGCCTCAGCCTCCCAAATGCTGGGTTTATAGCTGTGTGCCACCACACCCAGCTTTGTGCTTAATTTTGTTTCAAAGTTAATTTTCAAACCTAAGCAGGAGCTAGGCATGGTGGTGCGCTCCTGTGATGCCAGCACTGTGACGAGCCAAGGCAGGAGGATTCCCAAGTCAAGGCCAGCCTGGACACCTTAGAGACCCTGTCTCAAGACTTAAAGAAAGGGGTTGGGGATGTGACTTAGCGGTAGAGCACCCTGGGTTTGAACCCCAGTATGAGCGGGAAAGCCTGGGGTGCAGCTTACCTAGTATAGGCAAGGCAGGGGTTCAGTGCCCAGCTCCACCAAAAACCAACAGTTGAAGCAACAGCAGCATAGTCAGTGTGTGTGTCCTGAGGGATTGGATTCTCTTGCTGGGCTAGAGGCTGTTGCTAGGTAGTAAGTGGTGGTTCGGTCGCCCTGGTGATAGATTTGCCATCCACGTGTGGAGGTGGATAGTCGGGAAGCCATCATGTATATACAGGGACTTAGCATTTACCACCTGACCTCATCTTTCTAGACTGGAAGAGGTTGCTGTCTCATTTCTCTGTGCAGTGTAAGTACATCTTAAAAGATAGATTGTGCTGGTCTTTCCCGATGCACATCTGTAACCCTAGCACTCAGGAGCCTGGGGCAGGAGGACCGAAAGTTTGATGCTGGGGGGGGGAGGGTATTGTAATTTTTCATTGATTTCCACATTTTGCTTGCAGTGATCCCATACAGGTCTGTAATCATCCCGATTAAAAAGCTGAGCAACGCGATCATCACCTCGAACCCTTGGATCTGTGTGTCGGGAGAACTGGGAGACACGGGGGTGATGCAGATCCCCAAGAACCTCCTCGAGATGGCTTTCGAGGTGGGTCCACAGGCTCGCTCCTAGCAGGGGCACTGAGCGCTCGGGTTCCAGTTCTGCCTTCTCGTTTCCATTTTATCCAGGGCAGGAGCATGTGTGTGACCGCGCGCTTCTTGTCTACAGCAGCTCACGCCACCATTGCACTTCATTGTGGCTGTTGGTCATTGTTCAGCTCTGTTCTCCTACTGTTCTGGGCAAGGGCTGCTGCAGCCCATGAGGCCTGGTGCCCGACCCCAGCCCTGGCCAGTGGGACCTAGGGGAGCAGCTCACTGTATCCCCACAGCCGCTCTCCCCTGCCTGTGTCTGTGCGGCCTTTGGCAAAGGGCCAGAGGCCAGTGTCATTCTTATACCTCTGTACCACATGGTGACGTTTACAGAGAGACTTATAAAGATGCCTGTTGTGTGACAGCTGAACTCCAGGTCTCACCTGTTAAATTATTTTCATGGTTTGAGTGCATGTTCAGTTTGTTTTGTTTTGTTTTGTCTTTTTTTGAGACAGGGTCTCACCATGCAGTTCAGGTTAGCTTTGAGCTCACTTTGTAGCCCAGGCTGGTCTCAAACTTACAAGGATCCTCCTGCCTCAGCCTTTCAAGTGCCGGAATTACAGGCGTGTGCCACCATGCCTGACTTTGCATATTCGGTTTGATTCTGGCATACAGGAAGAATGTAGGAGGCAAGTGGTCCTGCCCAAATGTCCAGTTGTTAAGTTCTTTGGGGTCTAGGAGTGAAGGCCAGTAGTTCTTTGGCTTCCTATGCCATATGTAGAGGGCTCACAGCTTTCTGGATGTGAAAGGTTTTTTGGGGGGGGGTTTTCAGGTTTTTTTGGTACCAGGAATCAAACGTAGGGCCTCGTGCTTGCCAGGCAGGTGCCTTGCTGCTGAGCTATATCCCTGGCCCATGAAAGATATTAAAATCCTTGGATTTTCTTTGCCTACCAATTAGGAACATTAAGCCACCTCGTAAGCCCCATCTTGCAGTTTCCAAACCGTCCCATGTCAGCCTGTGTCTGTCCATCTCTGCTGCATTAGTAAATCACACTGCCATCTTCTTTCCATGAGGTCACCGCCTGTGGTGAAGAAGCCACATTCTCCAGGCATGTGGCGCAAGCCTGTAATCCCAGTGTTAGGGAGGCTGAGGCAGAAAGATCATGAATTCAAAGCTAGTCTGAGCTGCATAGCAAAGCCATCTCAGGAAACCAAAGCAATCCAGGCGTGGTGGTGCATGCCTGTAACCCAGCACTGTGGGAAGCTGAGGCAGTGTCAGTCAGCTACAGTCAGTCAGCCAACTCCAAACAAAT
Organism: Dasyprocta punctata; assembly: GCA_004363535.1. NCBI lineage: Eukaryota > Metazoa > Chordata > Mammalia > Rodentia > Dasyproctidae > Dasyprocta > Dasyprocta punctata. Next base: position 19,864 of record RJWM01017181.1, on the reverse strand, counting down.
TAAGTGAAAAGTTCCACAAATAACACATAAGTTTATTTGATTTGAGTTTTCTTGTTTTGGTTTGGTTTTGGTTTTGGTTTTTCTCCATGCTGGGGATCAAACCCAGGGTCTTACGTGTGCCAGGCCAGTGCTGTACCACTGAGCTGAGTCCCCAGCCCCTTATTAAAAACAGAAAAATAGAGAATAAAGAAAATGTGGCATTTATACACAGCAAAGCATTGCTCTGCCATAAAGAAGGACAATATTTGACCCCTTTTTACAAAACTGGGTACACTTTGGGACCGTGTTACGTGAAATAAATCAGACACACAAGCTTAGATACCATATTGTTTCTCCTACTTGAGAAACCCAAAGTACAAGTAATTTAAAGAGCAAAAGATAGCTAGTAGGAAATAGGGAGATAGATCTTTTGCAGATGCAAATGGGAGGGAAAGAGGAAGTAAAAAGAAGTAAGATGTGTTAGGCATTTTTTTTTTTTTAAAGAAACTTTTTTTTTTTTATCGAGGCAGAGTCTTGCTGTGCAGTGCAGGCTGGCCTCGAACTAAACAGTGTGGCCAGGCTGGCTCTGAATTCCTGGCACCACTCCTGCCACCACCACCCCCAGCTCTAGAGGGACAGGCGCGCTTCGTCGGTTTGGGGTTTGGGTTTTGCTGGCTTCTGTAAGCCCGTGTGGGCAGCGCCCTCTTCTGCCTCTAGACGCCCTTCCCTCCTGTGAGGCAGCAGCTTGGCACCTGTGCTGAGACCCTGAGGCACAGTAGCTGTCCCTTCCCAGGGATCTGCCCGCACTCCCTCACATCTCAGCCCAGCCCCTGGCAGGCACCAGTCCCGGGCTCCCAGGCAAGAACTCGATGGTGTGTTTGCCTGGCGGTCTCTGCAGGCCGTGGGGCCGGCGGACAGGGGCTGAGTGCCTGCGCTCCCGCCCCGCCCCACAGTGTCAGAACCTGGGGAAGCTCACCACCGTGCAGATCGGGCACGACAACTCCGGGCTGCTGGCTAAGTGGCTGGTGGACTGCGTCATGGTCAGAAACGAGATCACAGGACACACGTACAGGTGAGGAGGGGCACAGGGTAAGGGAAGCTTCTCTCATTTTCTTTCTAAACATTTTCCACTGGCTTCTGAATTTAATCTGTTTGGGGTTTTGTTGTGCTTTCTGTATATGATGTAAAATTGTTTCCAAAAATACTTTTAAAAAAAAAGAGAGAGAACCAGAGTTATATCTCAGCAGTACAGTGCCTGCCTGGCAAGCACAAGGTGTCCTGAGTTTGATTCCCAGTACAAAAAAAAAGCCAGACATGCAAATACAGTCCTGTAATTCCAGCATTCAGGAAGGCTGAATCAGGAGAATCATGCATTCAAATCCAGCCTGGGTAACTTGGAAATTTAACAAGACCCTGTCTTAAAATTTTAAAAGTGAAAAAAAAAAGTTAGTTTTTTTTTTTTTTTTTAAGTGTTGGGATGTAGTTCAGTGTGAAGAAGGCCCGGGGTTCAATCCCAGTACCCAAAAAAAAAAAAAAAAAAAAACCAGGATGTATTTGCCACTAATGCTTAATCCACAACTGTTAAAAAAGATCTCTGTAACTATAGGAAATTAAAGAAACCTTGAAATACTCTTTTTTCACTGCTGGGAATTAAACCCAGGGGCTTCACACCAAGTTTCATCCCCTGCTCTTTTTTAATCCTTTTATTTCAAGACGGGGTTCAAATTTGCTGTCCTCCTGCCTCCATCTTCCAGAATGCTGGGGTTGCCGGAGTGCCCCAGGACATCCAGCTTGAGAGACTTTTGTTGAGAGGAGATGCTGGAGGGGATGGGTCACACTGAACTCTGCCCCGCAGGGACAGCCTGCCCCTTCTCCTGTGCTCCATACCCACATCTTAACTCCTAAACTCGCCGGAGCTTTCATAATGGACTAAGTGTAAAGCAAACACTGGGTCCCCAGCAACACAAAAGAAAAACAAAGGACATAATGAAAGAACTGCTGTAATTCGGGTGCGATCCCAGCTCTGGACCTCATATAGATGTCAGGTGTCATCCCGAGTGTCAGCTCCTCAGCTGCAACGAAAGCCTGGGGCAGCACTTTAGGTCTGCTGAAACATGGGTGTCTGATGCATTTTGCTGTTTTACTACCTCTGTAAAGAGTTCACAGTAAGGAAACATCTCACAGGACTGAAAGCACAGGGGCAGCCCCCACTGTGGCCATGCTTGCCCCCCATGAAAGCCCGTGCGGAGAGGCTGGTGACGGGGCGTACCCATGCTCCCTGCAGGTTCCCGTGCGGACGCTGGCTGGGGAAAGGCGTGGATGATGGGAGCCTGGAGAGGATTCTCATAGGGGAGCTGACAGCGCCAGCAGCAGAGGAGGACCTGGGGAAGCAGTGTCGGACCCCGCCCCAGCAGAAGTCGCCTACCTCAGCCCGGAGGCTGAGCATCACCTCCCTGACTGGGAAGGCTGCTAGTGAGTAGCTGGCTTTCCTGTTTCCCAGCACGCCTCGCACGTTGCAGAACACAGCCACGTTAATGAATGTGGTGAGGGACAGAATCTGAAGAATGCCAGGCATGATGGCACAGACCTGGGATCTTAGCTACTGGGGAGGCTGAGACAGGAGAATCACAAATTCCAGGCTAGCCTGGGCAGCTTAGCAAAGCTCTGTCTCAAGATACAAAGGACTAGGGGTGTAGCTCCTACCATTCCCGAGGTACTCCATTCAATCCCCATCACTTTCAAAAACAAAAAGCAGGGTCCGAGATAAATGAATCCTAAAAGGGAGGTTAGTCTAGATGTGGGGGCCTGTAATCCTGCCACTCTAAAAAGCTGAGGTAGGAGGATGGTGAGCTTGCAGCCCAGGTGGCTCAGTGACATAGCACAAGCCTGTCTCAAAGTAAAATACAGACCGCTCGGGGCTGCAGCTTAGTGCAGAGGTCCTGGGTGCAGCCCCCAGTGCCACACTCGTCAGTGAGTAAATAATGAAACACAAGGGCCTGAGGGGCAGCTCAGTGGTGGGGTGTATTCTCAGCATGCACAGGGTCCTGGCTGGAGCCCAGCTTCCAAAATATTTTTTAATTAATTAAGAAGTGGATTTCACCACTCGCCATTCAGATTATTGTATATTCTGAGTCTAGTTTCAGGGAAGTAGGCCTGTTTTTGAGAGACCATTTCTTTCGTTACTCAATAAACAGAAAATTTTACCCCAAGACTTAGAGATGCATAACTGGGTATTTTCTTACATATTTTTTCATCTGCTGGGAGATAATGGAAAGAGAAGTTTTAAATCCATTTCAGACTACTACTGACCAAGATACAGCTCTTTTGGAGCAATACAGACCCTCCTCTTTTAGCAGCTGAGTTCAGCTCCTGTGAGCAGGTCTCCAGGTGAATTGGTCACTACATGTGCGCAATAGTCAGAACAAAGACATGGTCAAAGGAAACTCTGGAACCACCACCTTGCTTTTATTTGCATAATCTTACATGCAGTACTGTAATGTATAACAACATAAGGCTACAGTGCTGTACTCTGCAGTACAATCAGCAAAGTTACCGTGCTGTACCCTGGAAGCCCCCCAAGGCCAGTCTGCCACTCACATTCCTGCATCATAAACCCAAATGCTGGTCAGAAGTCCTAGCAGTCATTAAACAGGTCATTAAGTAAAGAATATCTGTAGTAGTTTTGTTTTTTGTTTTTTTTTTTTTCTTTTAAACAAGATCTCACTATGTAGTACTGGCTAGTTTTGAATCCACTATGTAACCAAAACTGTCTTGAACTCTGAGCGATCTTCCTTCCTCAGCCTCCCCAGTGCCAGAATTACAGAGGTGCGCCACCACGCCCAGCTGTAAAAATTTTCAAAGTAAACTTGATATTTGAAAGAGAAGAGAAAGATGAAACAAAACTGCTGGGTAAAGAGATTACTAGGAGCTGAAGAGGCCGCAGTGTTGATCTTCAGTCATAAGACATTGGCATTGTAACCATTTTTATGCTTCAATGTAGAAATAATCTACTTCAGTTTTACCTAGAGGTCTGTTTTATCAAAGAAATCCTCCAGCAGTGTCAGTTCAGAGGTTCTCAAACAGTATGCTGTGCATTGTTTCCTTTGTGCTGCAGTAAGGAAGTTGGGTGGAATAGTTTGCCGCTACAAGGAAACACCAAGATGCATCGCTTTAGCTGGGTGTGGTGGCAATGCCTGTCTTCCCAGCTACTCAGGAAGCTGAGACAAGAGGACCCAAAATTCAAGGCCAACCTGGGCAATTCAGTGAGATGCTGTTTCAAAGTAAACTTTTTAAAGGGTGAGGGATTGTAACTCAGCACTAGAGCATGTACCTAGGCTCATCCCCCAGTACTGTGTTGCAAAAAGAAAGTAAAGAATCATTTTCCTCTTTTTGACGCATGGGCCTGGATGAGGCCTGTGCCTCCTTGTGCTTTTAACCGTTTTTGGCATGGCCTCCATGAGTGGCGGCGTGTGCTGTGACCCATCTGCAGTGCCTGTCACTGCGCTGTGGCCTGGAGCTGCCCATCCCGAGGGCTTGTCCCGTGGGACAGCCACCTCCCTTCGCTGTTTTACAGGGCCTAACGCGGGGCAGATCCAGGAAGGGATAGGAGAAGCTGTGAACAGCATCGTGAAGCATTTTCACAAGCCTGAGAAAGAGGTACGGGACTGGTGTGGGAGGCCAGGGCAGTGTGGGTCCTCCAGGGTGCTCACAGGAGGCCCCTTTTCCCTTGCACGGTGCGCTCCGCTTCACAGAGAGGGAGCCTCACCGTGTTGCTCTGCGGAGAAAATGGTCTGGTCGCGGCCCTCGAGCAGGTTTTCCACCACGGCTTCAAGTCGGCCCGCATCTTTCACAAGAACGTCTTCATATGGGACTTCGTGGGTGAGTTGGGCAGAGGCAAGTGCTTCCAGGTCCTGAAAGTGCTTCCCGGAGAACACAGGCTCCAGGACCCGAGAGAAGGCAGGCGAGCACTGCGGCAGGAGGTTTACAGATAAACACCAAATGCACACTGCCTTTGAAACTAACTCAGCAGATGTTCATAGTCCATGCCACATTGCAGACCTGACCCTCAGATGCAGCAGACAGAAACACCTCCAGGAGGGGACTCATCAGCTGTGGGTGGGGAGGACCAGTGGTATGCAAAGGCTTAACAAGATGGACATCCAGTACACTGGAGCCAGGTGTGGTGGTATACACCCACAATCCCAGCGCTCCGGGAGGCTGAGGTTGGGGGATTGCGAGCCTGAGCCTAGCCTGGACATCTCAGTGACTTAGCAAGTCCCTGCCTCAAAATTCAGAAGAGGAAGAGTGCCGTGGGCTGTGCATGTAGCTCAATGTGAAGGCCCTGGGTCCAATCCCCAGTCAGAGCAACAATAGCAGCAAACCTTTCAACCTTCTGGGCGAAGTTGTAGCTTTGGCTGGAAAGCTTTCCTGGGAGCACATTGGTCCAGCATGGACCATAATCCCTGAGAATTCGCTCTTAACCAAGGATGGAGTCAGGGAGGGGCCTGACTTCAGGACCAGCTGCCCCCAGAGCCTTGGGAGAGGTTAGATGCTGGGTCTCTCGGGAGTGAGGTGCTGCATGTCTTATGATGTGATTCTGCTTTCCTCCCCCAGAGAAAGCAGTTGCTTATTTTGAAACCACTGACCAGATTCTAGACAGCGAAGATGAAGTCCTTATTCAAAAGTCGTCCTGCAAGACCTTCTGCCACTATGTGAACGCTATTAATACTGCACCCAGGAACATTGGGAAAGATGGCAAATTCCAGATTTTAGTTTGCCTTGGAACACGGTATAAAACCAATTTTTTACTTTCTTCCTTTGTTACTTGGTAAGCAGGAGTCCAGAATTATAGCAAAGCTTGCTCTTGTTTTCTTTTCCTTCCAACTTTTATTATAGAACTGCTGTTTCCTGGTGTCCCCTGTCTCATCATTACCACCCCTGCATGTGGCTCCCGTTTCCTACAGGGGAGCACTGAGTGCCAGGCCAACAGCAGACTCTGGAGGGGTATCAGAAGGTCCAGGCCCTCCCTCAGTAAATCTCCTGAGCTGTGGGTAGACCTCAGCTGCAGAGTGCACCCCTGCAATCCCAGCAGTCCGGGAGGCTGAGGCGGGGCGATTGCAAGCTTGAGCCCAGCCTGGACAACTTACTGAGTTAACATGACCCTGACTCAGAATTCAGAAGGCGGAGAGTGTCATGGGCCATGCATGTAGCTCAGTGTGCAGGCCCTGGGTTCAATCCCCAGTCAGAACAACAACAATCACAGTAAACCTTCCAGCCTTCTGAGAAAAACTGCATCCTTGGCTGGAAAACTTTCCTGGGAGCACATTATTCCAGCACAGCCTGTACCCCCCAAGAATTGATTATGAACCAAGAATGGAGTCGGGATTGACTTCAGGACTGAAAACAGAGGAAGTAGATGCAGCATAGTTAGGTTAGCAGACTTCCCCAAGGCATGCAGCAGGAAAAGGAAAAGCCAAGATTTCCTCCCACCCGCACTGTAGAGCCTGCTGTTCCCAGAGGTACGAGGGCGCTGTGGGGGCTGGTGGCCCACTCCAGCCTACACCTGGGCCTGCACTCTAGAGCCCTTGCACAGTATTGCCTCAGATTGAGTGACATGATGGCTACTCTTTCTCTTCTATTTCTTTCCCCTTTGTTTTTTTATTTTATTACAGTTTATGTGCAGTGGTGCCTCAGTTCATGAATGCTTTTGTTTGCAAACAATTTGATTTGTAAACAGAAGTGCTCTGCAAACTTTCGTTTTTGTTCACAAATCCTGCATCAGGTGACAAACACAGCGGTGGCCATCTTTTCCAGAATCCCGGAACAAGTTGAATTGTCAACTGAGGCACCACTGTATTTGTGTTGCCTGCGATCAAACCCTGACATTGACTCAAGCCCTGACACTCTCCCCTCTCCAAAAAAAAGGCATAGAAACTAAGATCCTACTCGGTTACTGTTCATTTTTGTGCTACCAGGCTCTAGCTGTGGCCTGGCACTTGCTGAAAAGCTCTTATCATTGAGCCATACCACAGCCCGCTCCATACAGGACGCTGAAGCCTCAGTGTTTGCACAGGGTTGCAGCTCCATCCCATTTTTATTTTGAGACAGGGTCTTACTGAGTTGCTAATTTGCCCAAGCTGGGCTCCAGCTTGAGATCTTCCTGCCTCAGCCTCCCAGAGTACTGGGATTATAGGCATGCACCACCATACCTGACTTCTACCTCTTTTTAAATGTGACAAAATCAGAATTCTCTCTTCTTCTTCTTTTCTTTTTTTTTTTTTTCCTGTGTCATGTTGGGGATTGAACCCAGGGCCTCAGGCATACTAAGCAAGCACCCTGTGTGCACTCTGCTATTGTAGAGAATTTATTTAGGGCCCTAGACTTGCAGATACACTCTCAGCATCTGGTGGGGTCAGCCCTTAGCCTAGCGCTCTCGGCATGGTCCTGACCAGTGACTCGCCGCCCCTGAGCTGTGGTTTCTGCGCGGGTGCTCAGGCTGGCTCTGCTTGGCTCCACAGGGACCGCCTGCTCCCACAGTGGATCCCACTGCTGGCCGAGTGCCCCGCCATCACCCGCATGTACGAGGAGAGTGCACTCCTGCGTGACCACATGGCCGTCAACTCGCTCATCCGGATCCTGCAGACCATCCAGGACTTCAGCATTGTGTTGGAGGGCTCACTCATCAAAGGCGTGGACGTGTGAAGGGAGGGCAGGAGAGCTGGGTGGCAGGGCTTCCCCCTGCAGCCGGCCGGGCTGCTGGACCACACAGTTCCTCTGAACCTGGAATGTAGTATAAAATAGAGTATTTTCATGTGGTAGACGTGTGTAAATACGCTATCTTCTGTGAGAAGTCCTATTACCCTAGTGCGATACTTTCTTAGACAGCATCTCCTTGCAAGTTAAACTGCATAGTTTAGAGCTGTTCCAGTGGGGCGTGGTGCCTATCAGGAGGAAGCCAGAGGCGCAGCAGGGGCGTCATAGCGTGGCCCAGCCCCATAGCTTCTGGGCCAGTGCTCCATGCCTTTCCACTCCCTCCTTCAAGTCACTCCTCAGCCTTTGCAGCATTTTCTCAGCCACACGAGGTAAAGACAGAAAGCACTTTAGCCTCAGGCCTGGAGCTGGGTGCACTGGAGAGTGCGAGAAGTGTGGCAGGCAGTGTGGGACAGCAGTGGGGTGTACTCTGTGCTGGAGGAGAGTGGCCCAGCCACAAGCTGCTGCAGGGCGTCTCCAGTGCAGGCAGCTCGCCTCTGCCCTGCCTGCCCACCCTCACAAGGGAAGGATGGGGGCGGGGGCTGGCCTCTCGGTGACCTGCACTGTTCCTGTGAAAATGTTGTTGGCCGTGATCATGCAAATCACAGAAGGAGAAGGGAAGAATGAACCCTTTCTGGGTGTCTCAGGGCAAGCTTTGTATCCCTCTGTGGGAAGGGGCAGTAATGTGAAACAACAGGCCAGGGAAGTTAAAGGCCACTGCGGCAGACTGCCTGAATGGAAGCAAACCGGGAGGCGGCTGCTTTGGAAGAGTAGCAGTTGTGCGTAACTTTGCGGTTTGGTGGATAAGTCTTGGTTTTAGTTTTTTGAGAGTCTGAGTTGCCCAGACTGGGCTCAAACTTGCCGTCTTCCTGTCTCAGCCTCCCAGGGTGTTGACATGCAGGCCTGCTTTACACGCCTAGCCAGTTTGATAGTTTATAAAGAAACTAAGTCAGTGTGGTGTTTGCTGGTTACTTTAACTTTGTCTTCAGACAGGTCTTGGAACTCATCAGGCACTAGCACGGCATTAGCGAAATCACCTCAGCAGAACGCAGCTTTTACTCCCTGTGGCTGAGAAGCCGGCCGGGGCCTCCCTGGGCTTCCACTGGCAGTGTCATTTCCTGGAGGAAGTAGTGAAACAGTGACCCCTCCTCATCCATGCAACCTCCAAGCCAGGATCAGAGGGCCTCCTGGTGCTAGTCTAGGGCAGGCACCCGGAGGCGGGCAGTGACTGTGCCACAGTGCAGCAGCCCCGGGGACAGGGACAGAACAGCGTGGAGGCAAAGCCCACTGGCCCTGGCTTTGGCCGCAGGTAGTGATCGAGGCTGGAGGGACAAAGTTTGAAGGCAGACTGAGCACCCCAGAGAGACCTGCTCTCAGAATTGAGTAAGAAGCTGTAGGTGCCCGGTGCCAGGGTCCCTCCTGCAGTCTTTCCTTCGGGCCTTGCTTCCCGCCTCCCCCAGGCTGCAGCACACTGCCCTGCAGGGCCTTCCGCAGTCCAATATTCATCCGCCTGCACAGGTGGAAAACAACACCCCCTCACTGCATTTGTAAGGACTAATAATGCATTAGAAGTCAGGTCTCTTATAAAAACAGGGAGCAGAGTTGCATGTGGGGCCAGTGGGTGACAGCTCATTCTTTGGATACTTCCAGTGGTGGTAGATCTTAGCCTTTCAAAGCAGATTTAATCCTGGGAATAGCATCAAGTGCTTAGGATCCAGGGCAGATGCATAGGGAGAATGCCGCAGCTGGGGGTGGAGTCAGTGAGTGCAGCCATGATTTAATTGTCCTGTGGCTTAACACTGTCTCTGAGCCAGTACCAAAATACTTTGAGCAAGTAAGTAGCAGAGCCCTTGAATGAAGTCCCATACCTGCTCAAACTGACTTTTTGATGGACCGTGCCCTCTTAGAGGTATCCTCTCCGTGGTGTTCATTTTTCAAATCAGTGTGTTGCTTTAGAATCACCCCTTAAAATAGCCAATGCTCTGCCTGCACTCCTGCTTCATAAACTTAACGGTGAATGCCTGGGACCATAAATAGTGTTTTCACATAGTAATAGATGGAGAAGACGTCATCTCCAAATGGAATTGCTGAGCTGGGGGGTAGCTCAGTGACAGAACACTTGCTAGCACACCCTGAGCTTCCTCCCCACTGCTACAGAAGTAAATACAGTGATGCCTCGGTTTGCGAACTTGCTTTGTCTTGTGATTTTGGGGAAGACAGCTACGTTCATGTTTGTGTGGGGAAAACGGCTGCGGTCATGTTTGCCACCCAATGTGGAGTTTGCAAATGGAAGCAAAGTTTTGCCAAATGCTTTCATTTGCAAACTGAAACAGAAGTGTTCGTGGACCAAGGTATTACTGTACTAAATACATGGCCAAAAACTTACCTCCTCAAGAATTTATTCTCTGTGTTTTTCATGTTCTAAAACCTGCACTCCCATCCTTTTTGAGTGATTGATGGTGTTCCCTGACTTTGGTATTTCATGAACCCGAGTCCGGCCTTGGAAGGAGCGGGCAGTGGCAGCACCTTAAAGATGATGGCGGGGCTGGGCGAATGGAGCTCTGCACTGCAGGAACAGGCTCCCAGGGGCCCCAGGGGCTCCAGGGGCAAGAGTCAGCCTCCCACCCAGCATCTCACTGGCAATGAGAGTTTGATACAAGAAGTCAAAATGTGCAAAGACTTGGATTTCCCTCTAAATGTTATTTTAAATATTTCACACATTTTTATACCTTTTGTAGCCCTGTGGTGTTTATTTTAACATGGCTTTTACAAAATTGTTTTAATGAATTTGTCACTATGTGAATGATGTAAGGGAAATACTGAATTGTTCATATTTCCTTTTTTGGCAATAAAGCACTGTTGTATGTAACTGTAAGTGAAAAAGAGGCTAAGACTATGCATAGCAGCCTACGTGTAGTATATTTTGACACCCTAAGATATTTTGAAACATGAGGCTATAGGCAAGGACCCCAGATCCCCAGGGATGTATTTATTTGACAGCATTGAGAATATAGCTCTTCAAAATGAAATATCTTCTACTAAGAATTAAGACTTTTCAATAGAGTTTTTCATTTAGAAAACTGTGAGTATTTTCTGTGAGGTTTACAGAAACTAGTCTATCCTTTTCACAGTGTTGAAAGGACAATCAGATCTGTAGTATTTATGTCTCAGTATTAACACACCTTCACTCATTGAGAAGGATCTTGAGCTCTTCGTCCTGTGAAGTGAATCCTGTTTCTACATGGTCCACCTGTCTCTTACATGAGTATGTACGTGACCGTTCAGTGTACGTAGGAGACGGAAAGGATAGCCAATGACTGGTCCCTTATAAATCTGTTGAATCAAACTGAATTCCAAGCTCTGTGAAGAGGTTGCTGTTGCGTTGTGATGGAAGGAATCCAAGGCGGGCGGGGCTGGAGCTCAGTTGTGGAGCACACACTTAGCACGCATAAGGCCCTGGCTCAGTCCCCAGCAAAAACCATGACATCGAGATCTAATACCAGCATGAAAACAAGTCATCAAGTCAAGTTATTCCAATCCGAAGCAATCCAGTATCTCCTCAAGTTATGTGGGGGGAAGTACACTCGGTCCAGTTAACTGAATGTACGCGTGTGTTAGTAGCCCATCTTTCTTCTACACGTCACATCACGCTGACAGTAGCAAAGTGTACGGTAAGGAGTCTGTTGTCAGCCAGATGAGGTTGTGAAGCAGAGAATGTCCTGTGTTACACTTGAACCATGTATAAATGTACCTTGTGTCTTTTTTAATTAGCATTTCTGCATTTAAATTATATTTTTCCTTTGTATTGTTAACAAAGTTGTATGAGAACTGGATTTTTTTCCTCATGTGAACGTAATACAAAATTTCAAAAGTATTGTGATATTAAGCACTTTAACATATCAGACAAACCGACGTAGGTTTTTCAGGTTTTGGAGTACATTTCAATATGACTTTTCATGCTTTGTTCTTTACAAATAAAATTGTGGGATTGATACTTTCTTTTGTTTTATTGGAGAATTTTATTGTTTCACAGGGAATGAGATATAAAAAGCAGGGCTCAAGCCCATTATTTAGGTTTAAATAAGGGCCGGGGGCGGGGGGGACATAGCTCCAGTGGCACAGCACCTGCCTGGCAAGCGCAAGGTCCTGAGTTCGATTCCTGGTACCCAGAAAGTGGCAGCTGGTTATCCAGATGGGAAAACAACTGACCCTTCCTTGACATCACACAGAAAAAGCAATTCTTGGAACGGCGTCCAGGCTTTGGCCTGACTGACCAAGTCTCGCGCATATCTGAGCGGGAGTCTGCTGCACTCCACAGTAAGTCTACCGATTTTAGTGTCAGTCTCATTCCCCAGCGCCAGCGGACTCGTCAGAGTAACTACCACAGAACAGAATGGGAAAGTGCAGTGGTGGAGAACGTGCTGCCAGGTGGTGACAGAAGCTCTGCAGGCCGAGAAAGCAGTGCACACGGGCGGGGAGCAGCTCGGGGCAGAGGCCAGACACCCCGCACAAGCCAGGCCTGGGGCACAGGGTTTGCGGGGAGGGTGCTAGACAGTGCTCGGGAGTCAGCAAGGGGTGGTGACCGCCACAGAACTGCGGGTAGACCACTGGGGAGACAGACGCCAGGGAAGCCGCAGGAGGATGGGCCGGCCCAGTCAGCCCGCCTCTGCTGTCGTGTGTGGGAGGAAAGGGAGGGAGAGGCACAGCCAGGGCCCTGCAGAGGGGTCGGGCACACCAGGACCAGGGTGCGCTCTCCTCCAGGGCCCTGCTGGCAGGGGCAGTGCACTCCACAAGGTCTAGCTCTCTTTCATAGCTCAGCAGGCAGCATGCAGTGCAGTCAGTTTAGAGCCAGGCATTCTAGCATACTCCATAACCCCAGCACTGGACGTAGGGGCAGGAGACGCAAAGTTCAAGCCAAGCCCAATGACTTAGCAAGGCCCTGTTGAAAACATTTTCAAAGGGCTGGACAGGTAGCTCAGTGCAAAGGCCCTGGGTTCAGTCCCAGTTCAAATCAATCTTGAGCTGAATGAAAGCAAACCATGTCAATTTGTAGGCGACATCTAAAGCAGAAAGGGGTGTTAGCACTGCAAGCTGTTAGAAAAGGTCTCATGCCGGCTTCAAGGGCTCCTCTCTTAATGATCCAGACGACACACCATGTTAAGTCACTGAAATTGATAAGCCTCTACCCAGACTGGAGGCAAAGTAAAGGACGACCAATATGAGGAATGAAAAGGCAACAACTGCAGATCCTACAGACACTAAAAGGGTCATAAGGGATATTATAACGATCTCTTGAGGAAAAATTCCACAATTTACATCAATGGATATAATTCTTGAAGTCATGAACTACAAAAGTTCACTTAAGAAATAGATAACCTGAATCTCCTGAATCTAAAAAAATTGAATTGCTAGTTAATTTTCTCAGAAAACTCCAGGCCCAGATAAAGTCACTGGAAAAGGCTATCAAAAGTTGAAGAAGAAATAGTAAAAGCTTTTCAAAGTCTTGCAGAAAAGTTCACAAACTCAGTTCCCAGCATGATTCTGGAAAAGATGACCTTGTCCATGTTGGTGCAGGACAGATGGCCTGGATCGCGTTCATCCCCCGATGCAGAGTTCATTAAGAAAAACAAAATGCCAGACGCTTCTGTTTGTGAACCAAATTGATTGCCAACAGAGGCGCTCTTGAATCAAGGTATATCTTATGTACTAAGGTTGCCATGACAATGTACTACAGATTGCCTTGCTAAGCATTAGGACTTTATTTTTTCAGTTTTGCAGACTCTGACACCAAGGTATTGGCTGTGTGGTCTCTCCCAAGAGCTCTCTTCTCCACATGGGCACGGCTATCTTCTCCCGGCACTGCTTCTTCCCTGGGGCCACCGCATCCTAGTGTCACCTCAGTCACTTGATGAGCACCCACCCTAATGACTTCATTTTCAGCATCTCTCTAAAGACAGGTGAGGTGCTGAGGGGCTCAGAACAGCAACAATGGATTCCAGGGAACTCTTTCCACGGCTGGTGGGAAGGTAAACTAGTGTAAGCACTATGGAAATCAGTGTGGAGATTCCTCAAAACACTAGAACTAGAAGTTTCATTCAACCCAGCTATTCCCCTTCTAAGAATCTTCCCAAAAGAGTTAAAGCATCATATTAGAGTGATCCATGCATACCCGTGTTTATAGCAGCAGAACTCATAATAGCTAAATCTTGGAGGAGGCCTGTACATCTGTTTTGGTTTGTGTCTGGGTGTCCATCCAAAGCCTTGTACAGTCATGGGGGCAGGCTCCTAGAGTCTGTGACTGATTCATGGTCCAGTGCAGGGATTATGGGTGTGCATCACCTATCCTAGGGTGGGTAGCCTGCATACAATACAAAGGACAGAAAAAGTCTTCTCTCTCCTCCTTTTTCGGCCCTTGCTTCTTTTAATGTCATTTGTGATAGCTCCTGCTTTTTCACTGACTCCAAACAATCTTAAATTATTCTTTTTTGCATCCTCTAGCACTGCTGCTGGGTTGATTTTTCACAGTCCCTTGCTTTTTTTTTTTTTTTTGTGCGTGTGTGTGTGTGTGTGACACTGGGGATCAAACTCACAACCTCGTATCTGCCAGGCAGGCACTTAAGCCACTGAGCCAAACTCCCGGCCCTAGTTTTTCGAGGCAGGGTTGCACTATGTAGTTCAGGCCAGCCTTGTGCTCACATTGTAGCCCAAGCCGGCTTCGAACTCATAACACTCAACCTACCTCAGCCTCCAGAATGCTGGGATTAAAGGCCTCAAAGGGCGCCACCACACCTGGCTTCCCTTACTACTTTTGAGAAATCTTTCTTTTCCTAATCACTAACTGTAAGTCTGTCTTCAGTATCTGAGATCCTGTCCTTACATTGGCCTAATGTTCTTTGAATACTTTCAATGGAATTTTTATTTTCCTGGATATCTGCTTGAACCTGCTTTATGGATTCCATTTCTTTCCTATACTGAGCTTCCAGAATTTTCTTAAGCTCATCCGTTTTTGTTCGTTTGTTTGTTTGTATCTGTTGTAGTATCACTAAGCATGGTCTTTATTTGAGAAATTATTTCTGGTTTCATTTTTTCCAGAGCCTGGGGTGCTTTTAGATTATTGCACTTCATTGCTCCCTTGATTTGCCTTTGGTGAACTTAATGTCTGGGGTTACATTTCGTTTAAGTGTCTTTTCATTTTTTATTTCTTTTTTTAGTTTAAGTCCTGGGGTGACGCTTGTAAATTGCCTATGGTGGATTGCTTTATTGCTAGTATTTAGGATCCCTAGATAATGGCTATTTCTCTGAGGTATCTTCCAGGTGTAGCTGGTTTTTGGGTTTTGAGTCTATTGGAAGATCAGAATTTCAGTTTGTTGGAGATGAGAAGTTGTTGCTTGTTTGTTCTTTGGCACTGTGCCAGGTATTTTCTGTGACCCTTAGTCTCAGTCATAGAATACCAAGACAAACAGCTATTTAGAATAATTATGTAAGTTTTTGCTATAGTGATACCAATAGCATCAAACATCCTATCAAATCACAAACTGAGCCTATAAAGAACAATAAACTAGACATTTTCACTCTTAAATGGATGTGCCTTGAAAATATACTTCTCAGTGAACTAAAGTCACACATATGTAACCATCGTATTGTTGCACTCGTGTGACAAACTGAAAGAAAATCTATGTATATAAAAAATTAGTTAAGATAGCTAAAGGAAAAGAATTTTGAGTGAAAAGTAGTTTTCGAGACAACTGATCTGCTCGCTGGGGGACTGGGCAACCAGCGTGGACCCCCGGAGGAGAACGAGAATGGGCCCTTCCAGGACCCACCCCTCTGGGCCCAGGCAGCACCAGCACGCGGGCTTGGAATCAAGGACAAAACCCCACCACCACCACCCATAAGCAACCTGCTGGTTCGGAGGTCTGGCTAAATTGATAGCAACTAAGGAACATTAAGCAACTAAAGGCTAGTATTGTTTCGTAGATTTTGCAGGCCTCTGATCAGCAACCTGAGCATCTCTTTGGAAGATGACAGCAGGCAATGTAGCAAATATGGGGGATTCTCTTCTGTCTTGTCTCACTGTTTTGCTTTACTCTGATCATTTTTTCTCTTTATTTTATATTCTGTTTTTATTGGTTTTATTCTGCTTTGTTTTTGGTTCAATTCTACTACACCTGTTGAAATGGTCAGCTATTCTGAAGATAACAAGATATACTACATTAGCTATTGTAGTCACATTATTTTTCTTCGAAGTTCTGTACCAGTTCTACTGCTTTGTTTTGATTGACTTTGTTCTGTTATGTTCTGTTGGATTTTACTATCTTTAAAATAAAAAAAAAAAAAGACAAAAAAAGTAGTTTTCACAGGGTCATTTTCAGATTTCATTTTTAATGTGAAATGTGTTTTTTAAAATAATATAGAATGAGCCGGGCATGGTGGCGCACGCCTTTAATCCCAGCACTCGGGAGGCTGAGGTAGGAGGAGCATTGTGAGTTCCAGGCCAGCTTGGGCTACAACGCGAGCGTAAGGCTGGCCTGAGCTACATAGTGCGACCTTGCCTCAAAAAACCAGGGCTGGGAGTTTGGCTCAGTGGCTTAAGCGCCTGCCCTGGCAGGTGCGAGGCTGTGAGTTCGATCCCCGGTGCCGCAAAAAAATATATAAAAAAATAAAATAAAATCATACAGAAGTCATAACAAAAAAAAGATAGTCATATAGCTGGTTTCTCTTGATTCACTGAGGGGAAACTTTTGTGCTAATAATTTTCTGGACAATGTTTCACATCTATATCTTATACTCGAAACAACTGCTGTGAATATAACAATATGCAATGTGTTGATTATTATTGCTCTCCTATTGGCCTGTTGTAAAATTCTATTTTACTTTGATTTCTTATTTTTCTTCTGTTTAAAATTTTAAAAAAATAGAAAAAAAACCTGAGCTAACTCTTAATTTGCCACTTTTAACCATGTGAACTAGACTTGTGGTTATATAACAAAGTCTAAAACAAACCAGAAAGTTATATGTAGTATACAAGTCAATTTTGCCCTCCACAGTTAGAATTTAAAATGGATTAAGGAGAAAATAGAGAAGTAGAAGAAGAGGAAGGGATTAGAAGGTCAGAGGACAAAGTGGGCTCATGCCAGCTTTGGGAAACTGGTGCAGAATACTGAAGGAAAAGAGAGATGGAAGAGATAAAAGGAAGAACAGAACAGAACCACACCCACAAAGAGGCTAGGAACCATGTTTGCACTCATACAAAAACAAGATCAAATAATGAAGGAGAAAGAGGGAAAAAAAGTAAAGAAAAGAAGAAAAGGAAAAAAAAGTCCACTTCCAGGGTTCTCTCTGGTTTCAGAAATAGACAACCTGTGGAGACAAGAGTCCTGAATTGTGCTGATCTCTCCCAGCAAGCCAGGTGTAGCTTTTTGGTGGGGTAGTGGGTAATTTCAGCAGGTCTGCACCAAGATCAGATTCACTGGGTTCCCTGCTGTCCAAGCAACTTCCATGGGTCTGAGCACAGCTGGGTACTGCTAGATGAAGCTAGCACCAGTTCTGGGTTCTGAGCTCAGCCAGTCTGTCTCCAAGATGGCTCCTGGCCAAACACTCTCTCTCATGGGACAACTGAGCCCTCAGCACTCACCACCAGCCACTGCAGTCCCTCACGTCTGCTGCTCCCCTCCACTGCCACATCTCGGTAGAGGCTTCCGGGGTCACCAGCCATCACCGTCGCTCTGGGTCCGAAGGTTTGAACTGCTCCTCTCGTGCAGTGAGTCCCACCTCAGGGAGCAGATGCCACCAGCTACCTCCCTGTTAGTTGATGTTTCTTCACTATCTCTGTGGGCTTCAGTTCACACTTCAGAGTCTTCCTGGGTCCAGTGGACTCAATTCCCTCCTTCTCGTCTTCCTCATGATGCTGTACTCCAGCATCTGGACAGTGACCCTCAGAGGCCCTGTCTTCTCTGCTGCTTACCACTCTGCCACCTTAGTCTCTTGTCTCTCTGGCTGCTTTTGCTGGCTGCTGCCATGAACTGCTGCCTTCTGCCATGCCACCCTGCCTTGGAACCAGCTGATTACAGACTGAAACCTCCACAAACTGTGAGCTAAATAAACCTTTGCTTCCTTCATTTTGGGCATCAGGTGTTTTTTCTCAGCAATAAGAGAAAAGTAACCAAGACACTTCTTTATGGCAAGAGTACTGCTCTATTGTGTATAAAAAAAAGAAGCAAAGAGTCATTTCTTCAAAATAATAAAATAGACTCTTCTTACTGTCTTGGTTACATATTCAGAAACAGGTGCTAGTAAAAATTAAAATTCTAAAAATTAAAAATAAACTATGTAATTATCATAATTATCTCTAGGTTTTAAATCACTGACAAGTTCTAGCTTTCATTCATAGATTAGGGAAGAAGGAAAACTGTTGCTCAGGCCAGAGCACTTGCCTGGCAGGTGCCAATCCCAGGGTCCCATCCCCAGCACCACAAAAAAAGGAATGGAAATCAGAAAGAAGGAAACAGAACTGCCTTTCTTTATGTGATTGTCAACATCAACATTCCTATAGAATTTACTAAAAAGCTACTAAACCTAAGAAGTGAATTCAGTAAAGGTTGCGAGATACAATGTCAATGTATGGCAGTGGTATTTCAATGTGCAATAGCATTACAAATTTGAAATACTTAGGAATAAATTTGACTGCAAATATACAAGACTTGCTCACTGAAAACTGAGGGACACCGAAGCCCTAGGTCCACGGAGAGGATGCTGCACTCACTGGTCAGAAAGGTCAGTGTCGTTGTGATGTCATTTCTCTCCAAACTCCGTAGATTCAACCACTTTCGATCAGGATATGGAAGGCTTCTTCTGTTCTGTTTTCAAGGCAGTCAAAGCTGGCAGTCTGAGCTGTCACCAGCTTTGGTGACATTTTGATGGCATCTAACATCCAACTGACCCAAGAGTCTTTTTGTAGAGCTTAATAAACTTGATTCTAAAACTTCCATTGAAATTTAGAGGATCTAGAAGAGCCAAAATAACTTTGATGGAGAGGAAAAATGTGAAAGACCTAACACTAGCAGAACAAATTGTAGTGATGAAGACAATGTGGAGAAAATGAGGCAAAGTTGCACAAAGCAAAGCCGACTCCAGCGTCGCCCTGGTATCTGTGGCTGTTTTCTCCAGGAAGCTGCAAGGGTACTGCGTGGGGAAAAGTTCATGAGTGGTGCAGAAGGCAGTGGCTTCGACACACACCTCCCCCATGTACCAAACCTAACGCAGCTTGGAATGTAAGCAGAGGTGTAAATTCTAAAATGTGAAGCTTGTTAAAGAGTGGGGCGTGGTGGTGCACACCTGCAGTCCCAGCTCTCAGGAGGCCGAGGCAGGATCGCTGTGAGCGCACGGCCAGCCTGAGCTGCATAGTGAGGCCCTGCACCAACCAACAAACAAAAAACCCAGAAAACCTTGTAAAAGAAAACATGGGAAAATACACCAGTACACGTTCTCGTTTTTAGAGGGGAAACATTCTCTGGTTAGGTGAAAATTGTGTGAGTTGCTTCTGTAAAACTTTCCTTCTGAGCGGAGCTAGTCTGTGTCATTGTACTGGGGAGCAAACCCAGGACCTGGGGTGCTGACCACGTCCCCAGCCTCTGAGCAGCGGTGGACACCCCATTGGCAAGTCCTGGGCTCCTTCACTCGGCTGATTCCCTTCCCCAGCAGGGGCCGCACGGGTCCCAGGCAGGTTATCCTTTCCATCCAGGCTGATGTCTGGAGCGATCGAGACCACAGACACAGAGCGGCTCCTGGGCCGTTGTGGGGGCTGCGCGGGCTGGGGCAATGTCAGCATAGAGTGGGACTCAGCACAAGAGGCTGGTTCGCACCCCCGCCTCGCGCCAGAATGAATGAAGAAAACAACTCGGGACGGCTCAGAAACAACGCTCATTTATTTCTCACAGTTCTGGAGAGGAGGAAGTCTGAGTTTAGGCCTGCCAGTGTCTGAGGGAGCCTCTTCCTCTCCGGCCAGCAGCCCAGGACAGGGGTGCTGACCCGCCTCGCCTGTCTCCTATCTTGAGGGGTTCAGTCCCATCAGGTCCCCGGGGCCTCCACTGCTGTGCCCTGGGGCCAGGCTTACAGCCTTCCTTGTAGTAAATTCATA
>RJWM01017180.1:0-43728 GCA_004363535.1 Dasyprocta punctata | reverse complement strand
TCAGTATGTCTTACTGCTTGTGAAGTGAACCTTGATCACTTGATTAAAGAAATGTCTGTTTCTTCAAGGAAATGTTACTAATTTTCCCTTTTTCATTAGAAGCAAGTCACTAAATCCAGCCTATGCTCAAGGAGAGATCAATTAAACTCCAATTCCTAGAGCAAGTAATACAAAAAGAATCTGTAGACACATGTTAAAATCACTGGAGTAATAAATAAACACTTCAGAGAAGATACTTTGAGGCTAGGCAGGTCTCTACTTTCTCTTTAAAATTTTACTCACTATTTTTAACATTCCTCAGTGGATTTTGCCTACAGCAATCATTACTGTGCAATTCTAATGGCAATTTTTTTGTTTTTCTCAACTCTTTTATATCTATTAATTTAAATTCTTCTCTGAGGAAGAATTACCCCTTTCTCTCCATGTATTTATATTAGTATGAATTCATGGATATTTATTTTATTCTTTGCGTTATAAACCAACAATATTATTTATTTTGCTTCTCAAATTTTTCAGTTTTGGCCTTCAGAAACTTTTTCAGGCTGGATCTATAGTCTTTGCATATGTGTATGTGTGTGTGTGCGCGTGTGTGTGTGTGTGCACGTGCGTGTTACTAAGGATTGAGCCCAGAGCTGTTGCTCTGAGCTATATCCCCAGCCTTTTAAATTTTTTTTTATTTTGAGACAAGGTCTTGCTAAGTCACTGAGTTGCCCAGCTGGGCTCAAACTTGTGATTCTCTTGCCTTGGCCACCCAGAGTGCTGGTATTACAGGCATGCACCATCGTGCCTAGCTTAATCCCATATTATTTTGATATGCTCCAGCCCTTCACTTTTCTCCTGATAACTTTTTTACATCTGGCACAACAGGATGCTCCAAGCTCATTTTATAATTTCACTGCCTTAACCATAGAAATAACCATTTTTCCAAGATCATCTATTTCCTTTCATTAGACAATGGCATTTAGAAACCAAAATCTGGAGTTCATTTTGTTCCTTGCTCAGGAAGGTTTGTTTCTAGGCCTTCTTAGTGCACAGAGCTAGAATAGATGTGTGGTTATCCATGTGTATACCTGCCTGCACTAACATGTAACTTCTCTCTTCTACAGTGAGAAATCTGGCCCTCATAATCTGTGATTGCTCATTGCTGGAGTATAATTGACTGTTTTATATTGCTCTTGTATTCTGCAATTTTCTGCATTTATTTTTAGTTCTAGGAGAGCTTTTATAGATTCTTTAAGATTTTCTATATAATTATATTGTCTTCAAACAAATCGTTTTTTTTCTTCTTTTCTAGTATACATGACTTTTCTTCCTTTTGTTTCTCAATTTCACTGAACAAGAATGATAGAGGAGATTCTCGCCTTGTTCCCCTCTTTAGCAGAAAGACTTCTGGTCTCTGTGAAGCACAATGTTAACTATAGATTTGTCATAGATGCCATTTGTCAAGTTAAATATTTTCCCTTCTATTCCTAATTTGCTGAGTTTTTATTTGAATGGATATGAATTTGTCCAAATGTTTTCTTGCATCTATCAAGATATGACCATATAGATTTTGCTAGTTAGTTTGCTAATATGGTAAACTACATCCACTGACTAATGAATAAATTATACCCAAATACACTCACCAATGCCATTCTGGTATCCCCAGAATAAAACTCACTAGGTCCTGTTGTTCTCATTGTTTTATATATATTGGTTTTTTTTTTGTTTTTTTTTTGTTTTTTTTTTGCGGCACCGGGGATTGAACTCACAACCTCGTGCCTGCCAGGGCAGGCGCTTAAGGCACTGAGCCAAACTCCCAGCCCGGGTTTTTCGAGGCAGGGTCACACTGTGTAGCTCAGGCCGGCCTTGCGCTCGCGTTGTAGCCCAAGCCGGCCTCGAACTCACAACGCTCCGCCTACCTCAGCCTCCCGAGTGCTGGGATTAAAGGCGTGCGCCACCACGCCCGGCTTGTTTTATATATTATTTGGTGCTCTTTGCTAATATTTTACAGAAGTATTTTTGCTTTTATATTTTTAAGAGTTTTAGTCTGTGGTTTTCTTGTATGGTCTCTAGTTTTGAATGAGAACAGAGATGGAAGGGGAGATGGTAGGGAAATCCACCTGAAGATGGTCTACTAATTTATAAGCTGAATAAAACAAAAATCAGGGCACATGTAAAGTAAATGAAGCTAAAAGATATGACTATAACAATCTATAATAATGTTATTTTTAACAATGTTATTCATTTTAAAAACATGAATTTTTAAATCTCTCTCTCGTCTCTCTCTCTCTCTCTCTCTCTCTCTCTCTCTCTCTCTCACACACACACACACACAAATTAGTATTCAAACCAAATTCTGGTCTTTCTTGAAGAAGAACAGGTCTAAGAACAGCTGACTTTGGAAAAGTCTGTAGCCTTCTCCCTGCTCTCTATACAACCAGAAGAAATGTGAGCCAGGTCCTTTTGGATCAGCTATTATATAATATTGACAATAATGTCAACTGCACTCTCCAGAGACTTACTGATTAAAATTCAAAGTTTAATCAAAAGAGAGGGCATTCATTCCATGTTAAGATCCTGCCACATTTGGAAGTTGGATGAATTTTAGCAACATTTTCAAACTGAAGTAGGGATGAGTACGTTAGACATAATGAAATTGAAGTCCAGGCTCTTTGAATAGAAAGTCAGAAAATATTGCCCTGAATATAGAGAGTGTTAATAAATATTTATTAGATAAACCTGTCTACTACTCTTGGAATTCTTGCCACATCTCATGCTACGCAAATTTTCACCATTGTTTAGCAAAACAGAAATGTGAATTTTTCTTAAATGGTCTTATTTTCTTGGACTTTCTATTCATTTGTGTTTTAAAGTAAAATCACCCCATGAATTTCTTGTTTGATCCTGTACAATCATACTCATCCAGAGTGTTGTTTGTCAAATGTTCAGAGCAATTTTATTCACATTTGTCTCAAGAGACAGCACACTGCCACAGATGAGGCTGCGCCCCACACTGCCTGTCACTGGTTGCAAACTGAACACAAACAGATCCTCAGCCTGTGAGTGCAGCACTCTCCCAGCCCATCCAGCAGTGAATAATCTGTCTGGGAACCTTGTCCCATGAGTCTAAAACAAATTGCACGTGAATAAAAGCTCTTTTTTAAAAAAATTTTTTTTTCCTTTGTGCCAAGTGTTTTATGCATGTTCTCTCATTCAGTCCCCACTACTAGCTTGCGTAATTGCTGTCAGTAGTGATCACCTCTTTTTTAAATGAGAAAACTGCACATCAGGTTGGAAGGTAAAGAGTACCTGAGATAGTGATTTCAAAAATGAGTACAGAGCCTGGTGTGGTGGTGCATGCCTTTGATCCCACCACTTGGGAGGCTGAGGTAGGAGGAGCATTGGGAGTTTGAGACCGGCTTGGGCTACAACGCCAATGCAAGGCTGGCCTGAGCTACATACTGCAACCCTGCCTCAAAAAACTAGGGCTGGGAGTTTGGCTCAATGGCTTATGCGCCTGCCTGGCAGGTGCGAGGTTGTGAGTTTAATCTCTGGTGCTGCAAAAAAAAAAAAAAAAGAAAGAAAGAAAGAAAAAAAAAATGAGTATAACTTTTATCATGGAGACCAAATGCGATCCCAACTCGTAACTGAGATTTTGTTAGGTGAAGGGTAAAAAAGACTTCTGAGTTTACGGAAACAGGAGAAGCAGACAGAGAAGAAGAGAGGAGAAACTGAGGTTCCTTGCATTCCAATAGCGGTTGCTGGTCTGGGAACTTTGTATCATTTAATTTGTAAAAAAAAAAAAAAAATCAGGCTGATATTATCACCATTTTACAGAGGAGGAAGTTGAGGCTTAAGAGGCGGAGGCTATTTCAAACTCAGGTCTACCTGACTCCACAGCACAAACACTTTTTACAGCACACACAATACATTTCCTCAGAATTTCTTCTTGATTGAGAAATAAAGCTAATGGCTTAGTTTGCCATTTTAATGTCCTATGTTATCAACTTGTTTTGGGTGTGTGGTGCTAGGGATTGAAACCAGGGTCTCACACATGCTAGGCAAGGTTCAACCACTGAGCTACATCTGTACTCTTTTTTATTTTTTATTTTGATACAAGATCTTGCTAAGAATCCTAGGCCAGTCTCAGACATGCAATTATCTCCTGCCTCATTCCAGCCTCTTCAAGTAGCTGGAATGATAAGCATGTGCCACAAAGCCCAGCCTGTTATTAACTCTTCAATATGAAAACTGGGTTTCAAATTTGGAATGGTTCAAACTTGGACCCAAGAAAATTCATATTCTAAACATCCCATGTTAGTTATACTCAGAGAAAGATTATACTAGGAGCATCTCAGGCCTCACAGTGGTGTTTGTTGAAAGTTTGAATCAAATTAAGCCTTGATAAGTCTGTCCCAAGAATCTTCAACTGTAAATTCCCTGAGCTGGGGATTTTATTTTATTTATTTACTCTTCACTCCCAGTACCTAAAATATTGCCTAACAAAAAGCAGGCATTCAATAAGTATTTATTGGTGAAATAAATGTCCTCTGGCACAATAACTGACACTTAACTCACAGCACTATCAGTGATGTACAATGAGCAGCTCCTCCCCAGGGTGCCTGTCTTGCATCTACCCCAAGGTCATAGTTTAAAGAGAGAAACATTTTCTCAAATCTTAGGACTAGAGAACAGCAGCAGAAGCTAGCCCTAGCAATACGTGTGCCCCATAATGCCTAGACCATAGCAGATTCTCAACAAATACTTGTTGAACTAATCATTGAAGAAGAGCTACATTTATTTAATGCTTATTTCTTGCCAGAAATGCTATTTGTATTATAACATTTTAAAAAAATCCTGCAACAGACACTATGCAATTCAAAATAAGGCTTAGAGTGGTTAAGTAACCTATTGAAATTCATAGTTAACATGAGGCAGGGTCAGGATCAAATCAGGACAGCTAGATTTCAGAGTCCTCGGCCTGAGTCACCCCATAGCACTTGGTGAACTTGCTGTTTTCTTCTTCAAGGGCTTTGCTCTTCCCTCCCCTGGATCTTGGCATAGTTGGTTCCTTATCATTCCAGTGTCTGCAAGATATCACTTCCTTGGAGAGACCTTTCCTGACCACTCCCCACCAGTCTTTCCCTACCCTGTGATGCTGCTGGAGTCCATTCCTAGCCCAAGCCACTGCCTGACATGCTGTGTTATGATCTGAATGCTGTCACATCCGCCAAGCAGAGCCTGTGCTTCCTGAGAGCAGGGATCGCGTGTGTCTTTTGGCCACTAAGATCCACAGTTTGGTGCTGAGCCTAGGTGATGGGATTAACCCAGGCCTTGCCAAGTCACTGAATGCACCTGCAGCTGAGTAGCCACTGGTGTACAAGGACAGTACTGTGCAGGCCAGCCTAGAGAAGAGCCTCAGATGGATGATTGGAGTGCCCCTCCAAACCTAGGCATCAGTGCTTCTCTGTTGCTTTACAGAGTTGATTTATACCTGGGCCAACTGAGCAATCTTTCCATGCAGAAGAAGACTCAATGCTTTAACATTTGTAGCCTGCCTTATCATCTCTCTAACAAAGACACTTTGTTGAATGACAATAATTTCCATCTTTCTCAAATTGGAGCCCTACCTCCTCAGCTTCTGTGAGACCAAATTATCAGTTCAGCCAAGTTGACAGAATGTTTCTCTGACCACATTCGACTTTATGTACCACACCAAATAAGATGCAAAAATATTATTACAGAAAACCATCTCTTGCAGGGGTCCAATGTTTGATGGAGAATACAGTGGTATCTCAGTTCACAAACTTGATTCTTTCCATGATTCTGGTCGCAAATCAAGTTGGTCAAGAACTGGCTTAGTTACTTTTCACTCATTGCTGGGACAAAACATCCACACCCAAAATTAGGGAAGGAAAGGTTTATTTCTTACAGTTCTTTGAGGTTTCAGTCCATATTCGGCTGATTCCAAGGCAGGGTGGCATGGCACTGGGACAACACTTCAAGGTGGCAGCCAGAGCAAAAGAAGGCAAGAGTGAGCCTCTTCCCCTCCCTTATAGTGTACACAGGACATATCCGCCTCTCCAGGGTGGATGTAGCATTCACAAATCTCCTTGGTTTCCTTTGCACAGATGAGGATATTTACAAAGTAAGAACCTTGACTCCCTGCTGAGTCTATCATTTAAACTTCTGACTTTCTCAAATTGATACAATGAACAGGTAACTGCTTATGCTCTATACCCCAAGATGTAGAGTTGCTGAGTTACTTAATTAAGTTTCTAGACCTCTCAAGTTGACACCATGTATAAACCATAACAAGAACTGAATAAAAGTCAGTGGTTAGGTTCAATGTTGACTTTATGGGCAAACTTGATTCAGTTCTCCTCTACTTCAGTTTGCAACCAGAATCATAAAGAGAATTGAGTTTGTGAACCGAGGTGCCACTGTATTAACAATATTGCTTAGACGTGACTCTCTTTAGTCTCTCAGCTCCTCACAGCATATGCCTGAATGAGCCTGACATAAGTGATACATATCTTGTTTAGGACCCTTGCAAGTGAACCTATTGCTAGCATAATTGCTTTCCAGAACCCAGCCAGAATGAGACCTCCTACAATGCTGCCATGTTTGTTTCTTCTGTGTGGGGGGGAGTTCTGATGATGTCACTTCCTCCCCATCCTTTCCAGCTTTGTGTTTTTAGGTTCAGTCTCTTGGGACTACCATGAGCTTACTCATTTCAGTATGCCTGTCACTGTTCAGACTCCCTGTCTGGCAGTGTTCACGTGTAATTTTTATTTCAGCAATTAACATATTTAATTGACAAAATGGATGCATTTATAGTGTACAATGCAACACTTTGTTATAATGTGTTCATTGTGGAATGAACAAATTGAGCTAATTAATATATCTAACTTCTTTTTTAAGACTCTGATCCATGCATACACGAGTCTTTCAGTGGGAGGTCCCACGCTCCCTCAGTGTAGACTTTTGCTTCAAACTAACCAGTTCCCTAGGAATAGTCCTCTTTCCTGGGACCATCGTCATGGAGAGGGATGTGGGGTTAATGACAAGGCATCTTCCTCTCACCATGTGTGTTTGCTGCTTAACCTGGTTGATAGATTTTATTATAGTTGGTCTTGATGTGACCTCCCGATGGTCCGCAGCCAAGCCCCAAAATGCCAAATACAAATAGTGTTCTGACAGAGGTCCTTTAACCTGGAAAGAATAGGACATTAAGGGTTGCAAAGGAAATTTAACTGGAGGCCATATCTGTCACTCAAAAACTACAAACTCACCATTGAGAAAAAGGTCAGCTCAGTTTTGGATTGAGCACTCCAGGTAAGGCAGGAGGAGAGGGAAACTGCCTTTTTCCAAGTGCTCTTTCCATGGAGTCTACTGAACTGGATTTTAGAAAATTATTAATGTTAAAACTATCAACACCTTGCCCGTCATAGTATAGCAATCATTATAACGTAATTGTATAACCAACCACAGATTTATAGTGTTGTTTTAGTTACTTTTCTCATTGTTGAAACAAAATACCCAGAACCCAAAGTTAAAGGAAGAAAGGCCTATTTCAATTCACAATTTGTAGAGGTTGCAGTCCGTAGTCAGCTGGCTTCAAGGCAGACTTGCATGTCAGAGGGCATCACAGAGGAGAAACAGTCCATGGCAAAGCAGGGCAGAAGGCAGCCAACAGTGAAGTAGCAAGCAGCAAGCAGTAAGCAGCAAGCAGCAAACAACAGCAGCCACCTTCTTTCCATCCCTCATATTCTATCCAGACCACACACCCTTACAGTGGTAGCACTCCCATTATCCACACCCAGAACTGTGCCACACCAATCAGTGGATTGATTTAGTAATCACACACCCTTAATCCCAGCATCACATACTTTAGATCTAGCCTCCTCTGAAAAGCCCCACCTATGACCACATAAGGTCCTCTGATCAAGGATGAACTTGGAGTGGCAGCTAGCAAGTGTGATAGCCACCATGCTTTGTGCTACAAAAATGCTATATACCTTTTCGTGGTTTGTTTAATCTTTAAGGAACAAATAAAGTAACAGAGAAGAACTCTAAAGTATTCATCAAGTAGAAAAGTCTCCTGTTACAACTACTAAAGTTGTGATAATTGGCTAAAATCAGTGATAGCAAACCTTTTAGAGTTCTCAATGATACAAATGGCCCACTGTGGCAGATGCCATAGGCGCCCCACCACTGGGCTAAATGAAGCATGTTGTTGTATTGAATGTAACGATGGTGTTAAGGATTTCCACTGATTATTCACTCAGCAGTGTTCCAGATGCTAGAGATACAGTGGCGAATTAGATATATCTGCCCCGGCTCTCGTGGATCTTACATCTCACAGGCATAGGTGGGGAGACACAAAATAATCAAGTATATAAGCCAACATGATAGTATCATATAGTGGCAAGTAATAAAACAAAAAATGTTTTAAAAAAGAGTGATTCAGAGGGCAACAGAGAATTAAAATAAGTTGCTCAGAGAAAGCCTCAAGATAGAGGTTAAATTTTAAAACAGACCTAAAAATGAGAACTCAGTCATGGAAAAGAAGCAGAGCTTCGCACAGACAATGGCAAGTTCAAAGGTCGGTGTGTGTTACAGATACAAAGGAGGGCCAGTATGACTGGAACGTCCTGATCAAAGAGGAGGTTGGGGGAGTTAGGTAATGACCAGATCGTGAAGGACCCTGTAACATGTTTGGTAGATTCTTCCTCTCCTCATTCCTCCCCTTCCTTCCTTTCTTCTTCCCTTCATCTGTTCCCTCTGCCCACATCTTTCCTTCCTTTCTTTGCTGTCTACCCAGTGGCTGAATGCCTTTCTGATTTATGAAGGATTTCTCAGGTTCTGAGTCTTTATGAGACTCAATCTCACATCTTGCCATAAAACATGAAAACCCTCAAGACCTGCTCTCCAGCCTCCCTTGCAGCTGGGATGCAGATGCATGATCTATACTCTGCCAATCAGATGAACTGGCCATCTGTAAACTGGGAGCCAGCAAGGAAAGATGCACAAATCCTGGAGAATTCACTCAAGCACCAGCATCATTGCAGAATAGGTTTCCAAAGGACAATAAAGGCCCCATTTCAGAGTCAGGTTCAGTGTCTCATGGGAAGGAGGGCAGAAATGTACAGGGGACCTAGAATGTCCACCATGGCAAGCACAACGACCAAATGGCTGTGGTCCTAGTGGCTGCCTGCGCTTCCTTACTCCTGACAACCTCCCTAGCTCTTGTGCTCCCTAGTGACTTTCAGTGACTTCCTCTGCTGCCTAGATCACCCAGAGTTCATTTCTTTTAGTTGTAACCAAGAACTTGGATTGGCACAGAAATTTCTTTCTAAGTATAACAGGAAGCCACTGGGTGGGATTTAAACAGTATAATGTCACAGATCCTTGCAAGGAATTCCTGTTTAATCTTAGAATTACATGATAATTCTAAAGAGTGGGTTTGCCTTGGCTTCTTGGGCATCCCACTTGGGTAACTGAAAAAGTTTCTTTTGTGTATGTGTTCTCTGCTAGAAAACTTACAGTCCAATTTGTGGTCAGGTCATAATGGAGGTAGGTTACTCTGCTATATGTTTTTAGCCTTTGGTTTTGCTCCACAGCATTCTCATTCTCATTGTTCCTCATCCTTTTTTCCATCTTTCGAATGTATACTAATTATAGTAGGGCAGTGTGCTTCACATGCTTTCTGGGGAAAGCTCCAATATGTATATTATGCTGCCAAATGCAGTGTCTACTAACCACAACTGGCTATTTTTGATTTATATGTTAATTAATAATAACTAAGCTAAACTAAAAATTCCATTCCTCAGTCACACTAGTCACATTTCATGTGCCCAATAGCCACATGAAACTAGTATGTATCACTTGGATGGCACAGATATATTTTCATCATCACAGAAATTTTATTGGATGATTTTGATATATGTCATAATACAATATAATACAATGTCTCTTAATATAATGAATACCTTTCTTATCCTTCTGCCTCTCAGTATCCATCAGCTGAAGGCTGAGGTCCTTTCAGCACAATTATATATGGGAACTGAAACAGGTTTATTATTTCAGGTGCTATGAGAAAACTTCCCACACCTCAACATGGAGGATGCTTCCATGGTGATATGCACTGGAAAGGAACACTGCAGACATCTAGCCTGGAGAATAAGTCTTAAATCAGTGAGAACCATTTCTGGAGCACACTGTGGCCTCACACCGGCATTCAAAACAGTAGACAGGCAGGAGATCAGAAACTGCCCCTCTGGTCTGCATAAAACACTGCCTTTTCTCAAGGCAGAGCAAAGCAAAAGTCTCAGTGACCTCTAAAATAAGCCAGAGGTTCATAACTTATTTAACAAAATATAAACTATAATTATGTTACACTTTGGTAACTTAGCAAATGGTTATTGCTTTTCAATGTCACCCCTTGAGAGAAAGCTGAGGTTTCTGTATCAAAATGAAAAAACTCGTTCTTTCTTTCCCAATGCTTAATGAAAAATATTTTCTTTATTAAGCAAAATATATGCTAAAGTGTTGTTTTTCTTTGTTGCTTCAAGGTCAGCAAGTGTAGGAGGTGATTAGCAAGAGGAAGCACCATCCCTCAGACAAGGAAGGATGGTCCAAACGGGAAGGAGCATTTCTCACAACAGCAGATTTTCTTCCACCAGTGATCTTGGGGGAAGAGGAGAGAGCTCCTGGGACAACTATCAACACAGTAGCAGCCTAGTGCATTTTCTTGTCCTCCCCTGGGGAGCTATTTTCTTTGCAAAACTACTGTAATTTTAATAGGCTGCCATTTGCTCATTAAAGTCATCTGGGAATTTAGTCAGCATACAGACCACAAAATAAGACCCTGTATAATGTTCAGGAGTTTGTCATTTAATAAAACATTTTATAAGCTCAGAGCGTACCTATTAACTAATAAGTGCACTTCTCAGGGGCCAGCAGCCTACCCTGCGGTCTACAGTGCTGCAGACTGTAGGTGAGTTATAGAGAGATCTTTTCCAGAGTTCCCATTTGTCTTTATTATGACACTCAAATAGCAAATGATAAGCAATCAGTCACTGTGAAATTCCATCCCTGGGAATTGACTAGGGCTTGGCTTCTTATCACTCAAAATCTTCTTGAGGACTACCTCCTTCAGAAAAGGGAGACCCTGAGCCTCTAATCCACACAGGGATTTACTGTTTGCATTGGAGGAGGAAAGAGTATAAATATGTAGGGAAGGGTGGTGGTTATCACTGAGAGAGCCATTCCTAAACCAGGTCCATGACCTGATTCCATCAGAATCTCCTGGGTTAACTGATAAAAATGGGTATCCCAGGATCCAGCCCAGGCCTACCAAATTATCCTAGGGGATGAGGTCCCAAAAAGTTTAACAACCAGGGTCCCTAATTTTTCTTGATTGTGGAAGCACTTGGAAAGCAGAATAGTCACCAAATTGAAAGGCACACATGGTATCTTCATAGTGGAATAGTTAGTTTTTGGTTTTGACAAGAAAAACAAAATTGAAACAGACTCTTGTGCATAGCTACAGAAGGCGTCTCTGAGCCAAAGAATCCAACTCGTGAGCATTGATAATAATGATGATAATGTGGAAAACTCAGCAAAATCTTTCACCATGCTCCGAAAGCTCAAAAAAAAACACCACTTATTGACAGACTTGGTGTTCTTGGATGTTATTACTAATTTTGAGCACCTTTGCCTCATTCAACCTTGAGTTCCTACAAACTATGCAGAGGGGAGTTTATGCAACCCCAAGCTCCAAATGAAGCATATCTCAAACCTAGGAAGACAACTTGGGCCCTGATACCAGAAGGCAGAAGAGTGTTTGGGTAACAGAGGAATGAACTGAGGTGAGGGTGGTCAGCACATAGGACCTAGACTTAGGTGAATGAAGGAATATGACTTCCTCCCTTGTCTGGATGATGGCGTTCTAGTCACACATTTCCTGTGGTCTTCTCTAAAAATCTCTCACCATAAAGAAAACAAATCTCAAATCAATATATTATTTTACAATTTGTTGAGAAGGCCATAATTTTGAAGATCATGCTTCAGGGGAGAAACTGTTCCTTGAGGCCACTCTCCCAGTTTTTTGTTGGACTGGGAGATAGGCATTGGGAGAGTACAGGCCCCACAAGTAACTAAAGGAAGAAAATTGGGACCGAAAGAAATGCACCAGTGCTATCCAGAGCTCAGAAATCAAGGACATAAATTGTGACCCTTCAGGCCTGGTTCTACTTGTCCTATTCTGCTCTCCACTAACAGTTACTCAGGACTGACTCTGATCGGGCCCTGTGCTCCACTTTTGCAAGCACTGTCACCTTTGTTCCTCCCAGAGACCTCATAAGCTTGGTGTTATTATTATCATCCATTTTAAAAATAGGGAAATGGAACCTTAGGGGACTTATATAATTTGCCAAAGTTATGGCCCAAATAGTCTAACGAATCTATGCTTCTAGATTCAAACATCTTACCATCTGGGCCCTGCAGGCTGTCAGCAGCTCTCCCAGGGATGGGAATAGCCAGGAAATAAGGCAGAGTCACCTGCCGCAAAGACAGTACTCACCCATAAACCAAAACCCTCCAGCAGAAATCAAGACACTCATGATAGACAAAAGTAATTTTAAAAAAATACTCATTTAGAGGAAGAGCAAAGTCAGATAGGGCCTCCTGAAAATCGGTCATGCTGGGACTGGGAGGAGCCAACCAACAAGCCAACTAGCCAGCCTTTCTGGTAAGCCATGCAAGCCATGTAGGGCCCAGGAAGAGAAAAGTAAGATAGCACCTCCCAAGAGCCTACCTGCTTCTCTCCCCCACGCTCCCCACCCCACCATGGGCAGCTGGCTAGTTCAGAGGACAGGCTGAGTTGGTGGCAACTGAGGCACAGGGGGCAGCTGAGCACTTGTATTTTTTGGTTGACTTTGCAGGCCTGGGGCCAGCAGTCTGAGCATGTATAGGGAGGATAACAGTGTGAGGTAGAGCAAATAGGGGGAATTTCCTTCTATCTTGTTTTTGAAATCCAATACTGTTCTCACTGTTTTGCTTTGTTCCCATTAATTGTTTTGCTTTAATCAATATTTTGTTTTGATCGGTTTTGGTCTGTTTTGTTTTGGTTTGATTTTGCTATGTCTGGTGAAATGGACAACTATTGTGAAGATAACAGGATATACTATGGTAGCCATTGTTTTCCTATTGTCCTGCTTTGAAGTTCTATACCAATTTCACTGCTTTGTTTTGATTGGTTTTATTCTGTTTTGTTTTGATGGGTTTTATTATCTTTAAAATAAAATAAAATAAAATAAAATGTTCGAGAAGGAAGGAAAAAAGAAATACTCATTTAGAAACACAAGACCTGACAGCCACCATAGCCCAGATTTGGAGACTTGAGTTTTTCAGACCTTCTGTGACCCACTCCATCACCTCTTCACTACTACCCTTCCACAAAACAAAATTGGGATAAACATGAAGAAATTAAAATATCTTTACTTTCCCCCTAGGCAATAATCAGATCTCTTTCTAGAAGCCCCAGGCTCCCAGGGAGCATCTCAGACCTGGGCCCCTTCACAATAGCCGATTGATGACGGAGGCCCCCCTGCATTCCTGGGCATTTTTTCTCAGGGAGTCCCACCCACGATGGGGCTTTCTGTCAACTTGTCCCTCCTGGGTCCTGTGCCTCAGAGAATATCCACATTCAAGAGGAGGCAAACTTCAGTCCTTTGGTGATTCTCAGAATCCAACTATGAACAGCAGCACATCAAAGCGATTGACATTTGCCCTGGGCAGACCCTTCATGCTCTTTCCAGAGAGCATCCACCCACTTTCTGTGATGATTAGTATTGATACTTAGTGAGCAATGACAATACAGCACAAACAATGAGAAACACAAAGGCACTTTTTCCCCACCCAGAACCCAGAGACAGCACTGACTGCAACTCACTGAGTCCTTACCATGGTTCAGATCCTGTGCTGACCAACTGACAGGTCACCTTCACAAGAACAAGGGTAGGTGGGAAAACATAGGTATACCCATTTTACAGATGGTAATACTGACCTTCAGAGTCTTTCCAAAATAGAACAGCAGATCCCAAAGTATGAGTTCTGAGCTAATATCTCACAATGCCTCCTGCTGTTTCATAACTCTTCATGATGGGGCAGGGAAAGTCACGGGCTTTGACTGGTATCTTAGTTAGCTCCCAGCTCACTTAGTTTCAACTAATATTTGAAAACAAGAGTCAGTAAAATGAAGGGAAATTCTATTTCACTTACAATTATGGACAAGCTTTGCAAGTGTTCTACAAAGGGAAGTAGACAAGGCAGAGAGAAACAGGAAATATCAAGAAAAAATGTAGGTTTCTTCTTTCAAGACAGTTGTAACTATTCCAATAAAATGTAATGAAATAATAGAACAGCCATAAAAAGTGAAAATCAGGGGGATTTTCATTTTCTTTTCTATATTTATTGCCCACAAGTGCCTTCCAACATAACATTTTCCCAGGTCTGGGTCGAAAATGAGAAAAAGAAGGACATTACAAAGATTATGATTTCTGTAAAGCTAAATTTGTTCACTTTAAATGGTGATTCTTTTTTCTGAGATTGTTTGCTTTTTCTTTTAGTATTATGCTTGTCCTTCTTAGAAAATTATGATAGAAAATGCTTATGTATTTCACTCTCTTTTCAAATTATATATCCAAGAGTTGTCCTGTTACTAGTTTTTCATAAACCTCTTTTTAAAATTTTATTCATTTGAAAGAGTCTTGGGATAGATATTTCTGATTTTTTCTAATTTTTTTCTTATTAGCATGTATTTTTTGAAAAAAGTATTAAGTTATTTTGAAAGGAATAAACTATCAATTTTAGGGCAATCACATATACATACTTATCATCCTTAGTATAACTTTATTTTTTTAATTTTTAAAAATCTAGTAACTTCCAAGTCTTGGTATTATCTACCATCACTGGCAGAAAAGTGTGGAGAAGCAACATCAAAAAGTTTTTTTGGCAATGTTGAAAGACTTTAGTCTAAAGGACAGAATAATTAGATGGATCAGTGAGTCAAGTGAAATCTAGCAAAATAATATTGTTAATTTATTTGTTATAGAAGTAAATTGATATAGTAAGAAATCGTATCTTTGTTGGGCAACTGAAAATTTATTTCTACATTGAGAAGTGAAACTTTTAAATAGGTATATTTAAACTTTTAAATAACTTAAAAATATACTTATATATAAGTTAAATATATATATACCAAAATTTATATTGTAGTAAATAATGCTAAGTAACTGATGTTAAAAAAAATTGAGCTACTTATCTGACCTTATGGAACTAGCCTGACAGTCAAGGAACAAAACCTCCATTGTGAATGGACTCTATCTCAAGGGCAGACTGAGGGACAATTTGGCAAAATGAAGTTTAGGCTTGGACTAATTTCACATGCTAATGAGAACCTCCTGATAAAAGCTGCTTTATAATGGGTGCTAACCAGTTGGCAGATTAACACAATTCAGACCAAACAGAGAAGGAATTCGTCATGTTTGTCATAAGACCATATGGTTAGAAAGAAACTGGCAACATCTTAGGGGATATTTTTTGAGACAATATAGTTGAGCATCCTTGACAAATCAGAGCATTACAGTGTAACAGCTCTCACAGAGGAAATTGTGCAAAATTTGTATGTCACTCCTTCCAATTCCTTTTCACAGCAATAACAAGGCAGCGCCAGAGTCAAAGATTCCCCTATGTGAACTTGAACACTTGAGTGTCACTCAATTTTCTCTTCTGCAAAATTAGGCAACTAATACTATCTGTCTTCCAGGAACAATAGGAGAATACAACACATGCGAGAGTTCTTTATAAGCTATAAAACAAATGTTGGTTATTTTCATGAGGATGAGCATGATAATGATGAAGATTCTGAAAATGGGGATGATTAATGACTTCATCTCATTAGAAGTGATAAAGAGTCTCTGCTCAGAGTGTATGCTGTCCTGAATTGTGAGATTTTTCCTCCAATGCTATTGTCCTTCTTTTGTTTTGAAAGTTTCTCCAACTTGCCATGACTATGGACAAAGAACTAAACAATGCAAGAGGAAAAGATTCTAGAATTTTACCTGAATATTAATAATGTGTGATTACCATGCTTTAAAGACAATCACATCAGACAGAATTTATGTTGTTTACCTAATTTACTGCTTCCCAAGTTAATGTTCCCAATCCCAAGAAACCTGTAGAAGTATAAGGTCTGGGAAGCAGACAGGTAGAGCAAGAGGGTGGGTGGTGGGGAATATGATATTATGGCACTTGTCATTACTACAGAAGTCTTCCAGTAGGTATATGTTTTTCAGAAAAAGCTAACAGCCAATTGACGTACAAAATATTTGTTCTGTCTAAAATTATACTAATTCAATCTAATAATATTATTTGGTGGAACCATAAGCAAACTCCATGGGTCAAATAACCAAAAGTCAAAATTAACCTAATGCTAGCAATTTCACATGACTCAGCCTAACACTTTTCTCAACATGATCTTTAGCACAAGGGCTAAGGGTGCAAATTTTACTTGACAAATGGACTTCAGTTCAGATCTCATTCTACCATTAATAACTGCCAATTTTTGAGAAATTAATAGAGTAATTGAAAAAATAAATGTAACTTACAAACCAAATCTATACCTATGAGAAAAGAAGATAATAATGTGGTTTTGAGGTGGCAAAAATTTTGAGAATTTCAATTGCCAAAATATCACCCTTTTCGGGTAATTTCAGTCATCTGGAACATAGCAAAGACAGAAGTAAGCAAAGGAGATTTTTATAAAAAACAAACACTTATCCAAACACCCAGGCCCCTCATCCCATAGACATGATAGAAGCGTGCAGCTTTGACTAGGACTAATGTGTGTAAAGGCTACACGAATGGCAGAAAGGAGCAGTATAACTTCTAAGGTCAGATACAGAGATTTAAAATATATGGCAGCACTTGTGAAAAGAATTGTGGCCTTGATCTTCTCAGTGGCCTGGTGGTATCACCATACTGCAAGTTGGTGTCATGCTTGAAAACACAGAAACATGTATTATACCACCAGGCTACTTCCACATTCATAAAGAAATCATTGAACTAGAGCCGTGGTGCCGATGTAGTGCAGCCAACATCCACCACTGCTGAGGAGGCATAGAGGGCTCCCCGGACCACCTGTTTATTGTAGCTATGCATGAGACCAGGATGCAGACACCAGCAACTGTGTCCTCCAGGACACCTGGCTCATGCAAGAAGAGGAAGGTCAAACCAATTTATTAGAATACAAAGAAAAAATAGCCAAGACGTAGAATCAAAATAAAGAAGAACCAAGAAATCTGAGAGCAAAAACTAGGAGAGCAGACAGTCAATAATTGGGCCAAATGAATACTGAAAACAAATGTATTACTTGGGGTAGGTCTTACACAACCTGACTACAGGTGTGAGTGGACAAGCAGGTCCCTTTTAAAGATACCAGAAAGGGATGAATGAACTTCTTTGTACAGAAAACTCACCCACGGAAGATGCTTCAGTTCCAATCAATAGTAAATTCCAACTTGTTACTAGAAATGAAGATAGTACAGTCTTAATTTTAAGTAACAGTCAGTATTTATTCTGAACAGCTGTTAATATGACAGTTTGAAAGAAAGAGCATTGAATTTGTGCTCAGACAAATTTGAGTCATTTGGTTCAACCATGTATTACCCTTGTGCCCAAGGACACGTGCCTGAGTCTGTGAACTTTAGTTTCTTCATCTTTAAAACAGAAGCATTAATACCACATGGCCGGGACTGGGTGAAGACCAGATGAGTGCACAGAACACAGTACTTTGTATTTAGTGAATACATAATAAGTGTTAGAAAGCTTCTCTACTCGGTACTGATGATTCATTTATTAGCATTCAAAGTAGTTTCTAGATGTATTTTGGCTTTGTAAGTCAATTTCCCTTCTAATATTTCCTGGATATGCGTCTCTTCCTAATCAGGCTTCCCTGTTTATTCTTCCAAAACATACATTGTAAGCCTCTACTCAGAACCAGCGTCTAAGCCTTATTTCTGATTTTAGTGCCGAGTATCCATCAGCTGAATGTCAAAACTAGGAAAAGCTCATTGTCAGCTGGTGGCAGCAGGGTAGAAAAAAAATCCTCAGAAAGCAAGAGTAACCTCCCCCACACCTGCCAAAAAGTAAAACACAAAGCTGGCAGCCCTCTACCTCCCAGGGTGAGCAGCTGCTCTGGGCCCCAGCCCCTCGCTCTCCCCATCGATCGCCTGCTCCGCACTTCATCCTCCAGAGGAGCCCAAGATGGGTCTCGGATCCCTGCTCTCTGGACTTATCAGGAGCAGACATCTGCAGCCATGTCTGTGGGGACCACCCAGAGGGCAGCTGGAGAACCCTGGGGCTCCCCAAAGAATGTGCAGAAAGGTTAAGGATCACATGCTCCAACCAGTTCACTAAAAGCATCTCAGGGAGATCCAGTGAAAAGGTCAACTTGAGATAGTGACAGGGCACAGCTTGAGGGGGAAAGAGAGGAGGGAACAGAAGAATTTCTTTTTTAAGTAGCAAAAAATACATCTGTTTCTGGCCAGCTCAGACTTTCAAGTCTGATTTTTATTTCGATGGCATTTCCTTGGCTTTTCCAATTCATGTCTAAATCACAAAATGCGGCCATTGTGCGCTTCTGGGCTTGCCTACATGTGCCACGGAGCACGACACTGCAAACGTGTTTTCTCACTTCATTAAACACTGCTCGAAAATGGCATCCAAATGTCCGCTCTCACCATCCTGTCTGGGAGAGGAGATTGTGTTACTCTTTCCCCCAGTGGGAACAGAAGGAATGGTGAAGTCACAAGCTGTGATGTTTAATATTTTTCAATTTCGCATGTCCAGCTCTGCAGGGACAGCCCGGTCAGCCATGCCACTGCGTGGAAGGGTTCAGTTGTCCTGGGGAAGGTCTCATGTGGCCTGCAAATCTCTGATCTCTGCAGCAGCAGCCAAAACTAGCCTCAGCCCTGGGGAGGCCTTTGCACTTCACTGGGTGAGGTGCTGACTGCACTCCCACAGGCAGGCCAAGACGCGTTCTGCTGACTTAAGAAGATGCCACGTAAATTAGAACTCATGTAGCCATATGGTTCAAACCTGCAGGTCATATTTTATACACAAATGACTATGACAGGCGGTATTTTTGTGCTGACAAGTTGTATTTCATCCATGTTTACTTAGAATTCCATGCTATCATTAAAAGCCAAGCAATAGAACGTTATTCTATTTTCATGCAAAAATTTCATTGAGCTTTCTTCCTATTAAAAGAAGAAAAATCCACCCATGCAACTTTTGCTCCCTCAGTGACTTCTGTTACCCAAGTGTTGGGTGTGATGATGGTTCTGACATTAAGAGTGTAACCAGTCTTGAGCCCTGGTTTCTATACTGGCCAATGGAAAGTGTGCAGAGTATCTATTTTATTCGGGTCCCAAAAGTAGGAAGTACGTTAGTTTACCAACTACCCCATATTGTGTGAGTGCTTGGTGTCTGAAAACAGAACCAATGAACTGAACCTTACACAACTTTGCGAGAAGAGCATTTCCAGTTCAGTAGCCTGTAGCTTCCAAGGTCTCTCCGTTAATAAAGAAAATAGTGGCTGGAATGTGCTTGTGCCTGCCTATTGAGGCAGGAGGATCACAATTTCAAGCCTAGCCTGGGCAATTTAGTGACTTAGCAAGATCCTATAACAAAATCAAAATAAAAAGTGCTGGGGATGCAGTTTAGTGCAAAGGGCTCTGGGTTCAATCCCTACTACTACCAAAACCAGAAAAAAAAAATCAAAAAAGAAAAGAAAGGAAAGAAGGAGGAAAGGAAGAAAGAGAAGAAAAGAGGAAGGGAGGAATGGAGGGAGGGAGAAGGAAGGAGAAATAAAGGAAGAATGGAGGATGGAAGGAAGGAAGGAAGTAATGAAGGAAGGGGAAAAAAGAGAGAAAATAGTAAACAAACTTCTATCTGGGTCAGTCCACAGCCTTCAATCCTTCAAAGACAAAACTTAGAATAATACAAGTTTACTAAAACTCTGATTCAACTCACAACCCTGCAAGTCTTAGAGACCTTGTGACTATATTAAGGTTGTAGGAACAAACAGATTTCAACATCAACCTTGAACTCAAATAGAGAAAAGAATTACACACGCAAACACAGTAATGCCCTCTGCTTTGGGGAAAATGTCTTGGACTCCCATATGATCACCTTTTTGCCTTTCCAATCCAAAATGACGCTATTTTCTGAAGTAAAACCAAGCTTGTGGGCAAGGAAAAGTATTTTTCTGATTTATGAATGAACTGATAGAAAATACTCCGATGAAACTATCAAAATTACAACCACTCTTTGACATATTTGACAATAGGCACTTCCTAGAGTCATTTCTCACATTTAAATCAGGACTGTGCTTGGCATCCCAGGCACAACTCCCAAACCTAAACCCTCCCCAGAGCCTTGGGAGGTTCATTCAAGAAGACCTCAAGGCCATCTCTGCACAGGAGGACATCAGGTCATCTGCACTCAAGCCAGCAGACCTGGGTTTGAATCCTGACCATACCCGTTCCTTCCTGTAAGCATCCCCATGCGGCCACCATGCTCAGTATCTCCTTGGTGAAATGGCGTGAAACACACAATGGCTCATGCATTTACTGACTGCTTTTTCACTCTTGTCCCAGCTGAACACTAGGAACTTGTCAAGGGGCAGCTGCCCACAAGGAGTAAAAGGTAATGGGCTGACATTTGATTTTACCTCACTCCTCTTCTCTTAGCACGTCTCTTCTGTCTTCCCCAGGTGTTCACCTTTCCAGTCTTCACTGATAATGGCTTAGGGACTGATTCATCCCTGGTGTATTTTAATGAAAGACTGCAAAACCTTAAAGCCTTTAAAGATTGAAGGGAATAATTTTCCTTTAATGAACATGTGTCATTCTATTATAAAAGTAACATATGATTACTACAAAAAAATGAAAAATGTAAAAAAGTAAAAAGTAAAATAATTTCCCATCATTCTGTTACCCAAATAAAAGCTCCATTAGCAGTTTGCTGTCCCTTCAGTCTGGTTTTCACAATATTAAAATGGGATGATTATATTGTTTTCAGTTTTGAATTAGGACAAAATGCATCTACAAATTTGTATGCTTCTTGTCACCCAGCATCCTAAGTCAGAAGCATTTTCCACATTATCATAAATTTCTCATGAGTAGTCATGTTTAATGACTGTAAAGTAAGTGACTCAATTTTAAAGTTAACATTTCATTTGAAATGCATTGTAACAATTATTATTTGCATTGATCAGCGTTCCCTTTGCTGAATAAAATACTCAAGTCCACAATTTAAGAAGAGGTTTAATTTGGTTCACAGTTTCAGAGGTTTCCTGGCGTGCTTAGTGGGCTCCCAGGCAGGCTCCCAGGGTTGAAAGGCTCATGGCTTACTTCATGGCAAACAGAAGCAGAAAGCAGAGAAAAGCACCAGGTAATGAAACACCCTCCAAGGGCAGTGACCCATGACTTACCTCCAGCAAGGCTCCACCTCCTAGCAGAGCATTCAGCTTGGAACAGCAGTGGCTGAAACTCCTGGTGAGATAGCACCCCTGTGGTCCAGTCACCTCTCCAGGAGTCTCTTAATCCAGTCCAGCTGACAATTAAGATGGCAACACTTTCAGCTCTAATAAGTGCTGGAGAAGATAAATGCATACAACCAAAACTAAATGGAAGTTCTCTGAGGGTAGGGAGTTTTTTTTATCATGTCTCTTTTTAATTCCTGCCATAATTTTTATGTGTACACTAGTGCCTGGCCCACGACTGGTGGCCATTAATAAATCAAAATAAAGAGGATGAGCACGTAGCCTCCTGGATTGCCATCCCTAATGCACCACTGAACCCTGGATTGCTATAAACTCCTTCTACAGAAGGACTGAAAAGTGACTTAATCTTTGCAGGCTTTCATTTCTTCCACTTGGTAAAGCACAGTATGAGTAAATAATGACTCATAAAAATAGCAATAGATTTTTTAAAAGTACTATTTCCCACTTACCACTCTCATGGGCATGTTTTAAAACTACAAGGAAATCTGAAACCACTTTGAATTGTTTTCAGAGTTATTCAGAAAAAAAAATTAAATGCAAGTTATGAAGGCATGTTTGTGAGTCTCTGATCCCCAAATACATAAATATTTTGGAAACTGTGAAAACGAATGAGAGTAAGAGTCTTGGAGATGGTAAAATTTTGTCTCATATGTGCAAGAATCTGGGTTCAACTCCAACAACACACACGCACATAAATTTTATCTAATACAAAATTAAATTATAAGAGATCTTTTACATTGTTTAGGCAACAGTTTTAATTTCCAACAAAACACACATAAAGATTTCTGCCCTGTCAGTTTCTAGAAGTGTCAACTGCTATATGGTATCTACTTAAATTCTAAGGTCTCATACTAAGAATTACAACATGAGTGGTTCAACTCAAAGATCAGAAACAAGTTCACAGAAAACTTTCAAAGAGATTTTCTGAAATCTTCAAACCAAGTGGAAAGCCTCATAAGTAGAAGTATACTCTTGTCTAATCTAGGAGCCACAGTGAATTTACCCTTGTATTACACTGAGTACAGATGGCCTCTGTACTCATGGATTCTCCACCTGCAAATTCATCCAACCACAAATTAAAAATACTTGGATAAAAAATTGCATCCATAATGAACATGTACA
Source organism: Dasyprocta punctata (assembly GCA_004363535.1). Classification (NCBI taxonomy): domain Eukaryota; kingdom Metazoa; phylum Chordata; class Mammalia; order Rodentia; family Dasyproctidae; genus Dasyprocta; species Dasyprocta punctata. The sequence continues at coordinate 20,987 of RJWM01017180.1, read as the reverse complement.
GAATTTTTTCTTGTTATTTTTTCCTAAAAGATATAAATAATCTAGGGATGGCTTAAAGCATACAAGAGGATGTGTGTGGGCTTATGAAGGTAATACTCCTTTTTATGAAAAAGGGGTGGAGCCCCTGCAGATTCCACAAGAGTCCTAGAACCAATCATCCATGGATATTAAGGAGCAACTCCAATTTTTAGCTTATCTTTTACCCTTCTAAAACTTAAAGATATGTCTCCCTATACATGCCTGTATGTCTATTATATGAGTGATTTGAAAACAATGTTAACGTGGACACGAAAACTATTAAAACTTTAAAACATCATCAGTGTCATTACCAGCCTCTTACATGAGCTCCAGCACAGGCAATCCAAGGAAATGAGGACAGATGTATGTTTTCTTCTCTCCCAGCACACAGAAGAGACATCAGATGATGGGCAGGCTCCTTGGGCAACAGCGAAGGTGAATAAGAGGTTGTGAGATGTATGCTGACTGAAGGCTAACGGAAGTGGGGAGAGTCCATGTGATTAAAAAAGAGGAGCTAGAGAACTTTGGGGATTTTAAAAATTAATCTTTAATTATGAGAAAGAATGTTTATGCAAGAGAGTGACCTTTTTTTTTTCCATCTCTACTGGGGCAGGTCAAAAGAAAATGGTCTTAAGCTGTAGCAGAGTAGGTTTAGGTAAGAAAGGAGAAGGAATTTCCTGAATGTGGAGGTCGTTAAAAACTGGAATGAGTTACTAAGGGAGTCTGTGGACACTCTTCCTCTGGGGAACATTTAAAAATAAGATAAATTTTCATCTGTCAGGGAGGGTTTAGAAGTAATCCAACCAGAAGGCCTCTCAAAGCATTTTGCAGCCCTAAGAGCTGACGACCAAATTCCCTCCAATTTTATTTCCACAGTTTACTAGACATAAGATAGAGACTGGAAGCAAAATTCAAGATTTCAGATAAAGTAACTAGAGGCAATTGCTTTTTGTTCTATCATAAGGCTGCACATTGCATAAAAGGCTAAAATTGTAATCCTTCCTGGAAACCACATCAAGGAAAAAATTCCCAACTCATAACTTGGCAACTTAACAACTGTTCAGACACCTTCATCCTCATCTTGCAGATGCAAAATGCCATAGCTTCCACTAAGCTTTTTTTGTTCCCTTAGGTCCACTGAACACACCTTTCCAGTTTTTAATTTTATCTTTCCTAGACCGTCGTTCCAAATATTCCATTTTTACAGCTAGTTGGGTTCTCCAAGCAGTGTTTCAAAACCTAACCAAATACTTTCCCAGCAATTATTTGGCAAGGTTTCAATCTTAGCTATATCAAGCTTAAAAACAAGCTTGCATTTTTAAAAAAGTAATTGTATTCAGGCACATTCCTTTCTTTATATTTTCTCCTGAGTTTTAATCAAGCCAACCAGTGGATTTCTTTACACTTCCAAGGATGGAATATTCTGACACTAAGTGTTGATAAAACTCTCTCCTGTATAATTTACCAGCTTTGTTTGAGTCTCATGGCTTCTCTTTCTTTAAAATATTTTAAATCTCCTTTGTTTCAGGCCAAAACAAGAATTTTAAAATGAATTGATAACTGAGCCCACCTCCATGATCACTGGGGCCTCCTCCTCTTCATTCTTAGCCCAGCGTTTTTCTTTTTCCTGTAGTTTCTCCTTCCTCCTTCTCACCCCCTCACCCTAAGATATTTGTGAAAAGCTCCCTCTGAGTTCTCTAACCCTTTTGCCTGATGGGAACACTCTGAATTCAAATATAAAAACACAGAATTTGGCTTAGGTAAGAAAATGAGAGACTGGAAAGGGTGAAAGCGACCAGGAAAGGGGCTTTGGCCACACTGAACACAGGGCTATAGCCTTGTAACTGTTATCTCTTAAGCCAAGCAAGAAAAACCCTTGCAAATCTCAACTGGGTTGCTGTCTTGGCAGGGTTTGGGCACAAAGAGATAAGAGGCCTCCTAGAGAGACCACACAAACCTATTCATCAAATGTGAATTAAAGTGGGTTATAATAATTCAATTATTCATAAGACTATGAAGTGTCTACAATTTTGCTACCAGTTCTAAATTATAATTATCAAAATAAAAGAAAATCATTTTTACTTTTGTCGAAGCTTCTTAAAGAACTTCAAGTTTTGGAAGGGATGGGGTGAGGAGGAAGATCAGTTTAGTCTTTATACCCCATGAGGGAAATGAAAGAAGCAAGTTCTCTTATGCCAACAGGAAAAACCAGGATCATATGTTGATGTAACTTACCCAGGGTGGGCGAAGTAATTGTAAGGTTCTCCACATCCATATGTAGCATATTCTTTTTCAGGATGCCTTAGTAGTATGGAATTTATTTGTATAAATATATAATGAGATAAAAAATTAAAATTAGCTATATTTATATTTGTACACAAAATATATAAATTTGATGGATTATCCTTCAAATAGTAAAATACATTACTATTACTATTATTATTACTATTACTAATTACTAAAATCATTAAATATTTAGCACATGCAGAAGAGATGGTCAATAGGTGTCATTATTCTTGGCAATGGTCTCATCAAGCTTCTCCACTTGTGAAAGTCCAAGACTGACCTGGAGAGAGTGTCAGTCCCAGCTGACACTCGCAGCTATCCAGAGTTCAACTTTCCTTTCTCAGAAAAAGAGATGGAGATAGCAGGGAAAGGTAGAAGTGGAGGTGGAGGTGGAGGTGGAGGTAGAGGTAGAGAAAGACCACAGATGATCTTTTGAACTGCTCTTAACTCAGGAACATACTCATACCCAAACATGATCAAAGATGAACACACTGTACTAGGGAACTGCTTGTTGAGTGGTCAGCTATGCTGTGCAAACTGTTGATCCAGTCCTCCATGGAATAATCCCTGGACCGATACTTTGTTCTTAATAGAACAATCTTGGGCTGATTGTATTTTTGTTCCTGGAAGCACTGAGATGGCAACATAACATCTGGTCACGTCTTTACTTCCATTCATCTAACCACCACTCTCAGTAAATGAGAATCTTCATTTTCACACATACTCTGAACTTTTGCCTTAAAATCTTTCACCTAAAGACAACAAACTGCTTCTATATTGGTTCCTCTCTTCCCTCATTTCAAGTACAGATAAAATGCAGAAATACCTTCAGGGTACCATGTCCTCTGTCAAAACTTCTGGAAATGTGGCCCATTCTACTCCAGCAAAATAAATCACTCTTTGAACAAAGAGTCCAAAAGTTAGAGGGAAGAGAAGATGAACACTGCCCATCTCTTCATAAATTATGTATTATCTGTGTCTAGAACGCCCAAAGGGGTCATGAATTTAGAGATCTCAAAAACAACAACAAAGAAAAGCCAATATCTGACACCTTGTGTCTTAAAACTCATTACAGTTCCAGAAATGAAAACATTAGGAGAGAAAAAGTAAAAAGAAAAAAAGCAGTGAATAAATTATTTAGAAGAAAAATATTTTCATTATTTTTTGCATTTTCTTGAGCTTTTCCCAATAGTTTCAAAACCAGTAGAAAGTGAAGGAGCCCTGTCTCCTAAATTATTCCTTGAATTCAAATGATCTGTGGTCTGGGATTGAAAGGATCCTTCATGCCTTTATGAACTAGATGGAAAAGTACAGATTGCTCTGGTCTTAACCCTTTCTTCTCTTTCTAAAATGTCCTAAAGAAAAGCAAGAAGGAGATTTACTCAACATTATTAGACACTGTTTTTCATCAGACTTTCAAATTAATGAAATCATTATTCCTTACATTAAATTGGCTATTGTATTATTATTTGTTTTTAAATGCTGGCCCTTCTCTGACACCTGAAATCTCACATGTTTTTCAGAGCACGGTCCCAAACATTTTGTTGCTCTGGCCAGAAGCACATAGCCATGAAGCTGGATTAGGCTGAGCTGGCATCTGACACATTTTAGATGTACGCGAGCATGTGGCACTAACTTAGCAGCTGTGAGTTCCCTGGGATACTTAGCTCATCCCAGGACCCACAAGGCCTCCCTGCTGTAAGCACTCAATAAAGCCCGATCAACTAAATGAACAAATGAATGAGCAATCATGTCTAAGGCACCTAGGGACAGGCCGGCCCCCTCCTTCCCTGCTGTCCTCCCTATCAATCTTTGCCAAGATTTACTCCCAGCCCATTCTCTCTCCCTAAGACATTTTAGTAATCAAAGGAATGCACCCTATTCTAAGAGTCCTACACATTCTGTTTCTTATTTCATTCTGAGAAAGAATTTACCGAAGAGCCCTCTCCGCCGCATGTGGATTGAATTTCCATTCTCTTCTCCCCATTTCCACCTTTCTTTTATTTCTGTCTCCATCAGAGCAGAGCACTCAATATGCTGCAGAAATAATTTTCTGCTGAATGAGGTTCGGCCATAAGTCAAGGGCAGATTTATTAAGGCCCCAGCACAGCCTGCTCCCCGGCTCACTGTCGACATGACAGTTTAAATCTTTGATCACCCTTAAACATAACCCCCGACTGCTGACCAACCCTGATGTACGCGATGAGCAGCCCTGCCTGACTCTGGAATTAAAAACTTCTAAGCCCAGGCAAACAGGAGGGCATCTTCCTCAGAACCTGGGGGCACCCATTGTGCCCAGGGACATTTAAAGGTATTTCTACCCACCCCCACTCCCACAACTACCACTTCCCTCTGCTTTTCCTGCCTGCTTTCACCAGAACGCCACTTCATTATCACCACTGCCACATCATGGGAAAAGTTCACTGCAATTTGAGTCACCAGGATAGCTGTTTCAGGTCGCAAATTACCTGGGTGTTCTGTAAGAGATAGTTATTGTTTCTGCTCGATTTTTCTTGTTTCTGTCCTTAATGATTTTTACCTTCCCATGACAATATACCAAACATGTGGCACTGCATTAGTTAGTCCTTTAAAACACCCTTAAGAGAAAAAGAAAAAAAAATGGGAAAAGAAGAACAAACTGGAAACAGCTTTTGTAAATAAAGAGGGGAAGAGAGGTTGAAGGTAGGGTAGAGAATGGAAAAAATAGTCATGATACATCTTATACAAGCACAAATTCCGTGTGATGAATGTGATCATTATGTACACCTAAAATGTACCAATACACTTAATTTTTTAAAAACCCTTGAGTCAGTCTTGTGATAAGGTTCTATGGGTGTTGTGACTATTAATTTTATGTGCAGTTTGATGTCATATATTGCACTTTGGGTAAGTAGTCACTAGCATGCAAGTAAGTATGTGCACACATACACACACTTTTCCTTCCCAAAACAATGCTGGAAACTGCCATTAAGCATATTAAAATGCTTATACAAGTTTGAGGTCTCCAAGGGAAGAATTCTTCCATTCATAGTAACAAAAGTAAAATATTATGTGTTTCAGACCTCACACTCCCTTGTTTCTGTTGCCTTGGCCTACATTTACCCGCAAAGATTCCTTGAACGAAAGATCCCTATTGCTATTCTTCCCATGGGAGTAACACTTTATATGTATCTAAGTTATCTCACATACGTTACCTCCTTAGATTCTCACCATCATTTTTCTCTATAGCTGTTACTGCCCTCATTTTACACGCGAGGAAATTGAAGGCCTTAACTTAGTAATATGAAAAATTATACACTAATGTAAGGAGAAGACTCAATCCTTAGTCTCAGATCCTCTTTGAAAGGATAGCCTCCCCACAAAGTTATTACCCTTTAAAAACTGTAGCAATCTGAACAAATTGTGAGTAAAATAGCCCTTTATTCCAAGTGCAAGTACAAATTCACACTACACATGAAAGTATAAAAAACATACAAAAAATGGCTCATAACCATTTTGGTGTGTATTCTTTCAGGCTTTTTTCAAAAAGAATGTTGTTTTAAGGTGCTAATCCATTTCATTCAAATATATTCACCAAATGCTCCTTGAGTATACAGTAACAGGAAGAAAGGATCAGACATAGACAAAACTGAGATTGTATTGCTAAGGAAAACAATTTAGCCAATAAGATTTCTTTGTCAAAAAACTACTTTGATGATTTTTTTTTTTTTTTTTTGTATCCAGGATCGAACTCATGACCTTGTGCTTGCCAGGCAGGTGCTTGTGCCATTGAGCTAAATCCCCAGCTTTCTTTCCTGTTTTAAATATTAAAAGAGGCAGGGCCTGGCAAACTCCTTTTGAGAATCACATGAAAGCTTGAAGGCAAACAGTAGTGGACTAGAAGGTTAATATGTAAAATGTTTATAATGAACAAGGGACAGATTCAGGTAGGAAAGAGTGGTCCTTCCAGGATGGGAGAAATCTCTAGTCAGGGAGCCCTAACTTTCTCTGGGAAATGAGAGCACCTAGAATTGGGGCAGGGGGAACAGGAAGAAGAGAGAATGACTAGAGGAAATTGCCTGGAATTGGGGGGAAGGTTTCCCTTTACACAAAGAGAAACAGAACAATCATATCCAAACAGAACCAGCACAACCACTATAAACTCATCTACCACAGTATCAACCACAGGACATGTCCCTCTAAAGTTGTAATTACTTCTGGAAAAATAGAAGACTCTTGGCATCCAGCCAGAGAGGGACGTCCTCAGAGAAGAGTTAGTCATAGAAGTGCTTGGAGGACTCATACATCTTATGTTTTTGTTTAGGTAAATACAATTTCCTGCTCACACCCAGTCATTGCCAGGGACACTTGAAGAGAAATAAGAATACATTTTTCTTTCAGCAAAAGATTAATTGTGCATCCACTGTCTTGAGTGCTGGTGTGGTCCTCGGGGCCTCACAAACTGCCTGGAAGACACAAAGCAAAACCCTACAGAAAGTGTACAAAGAGCTGAGGAGAGCGAAATCTCTCGGAACTGACTAGGTGCTGTCAGGAGAAAGAACAGAGAGTAAAATAACAAGAAAGCTGAGTGCTTGCAAAAGACGCTAAGTGTTTCCCACCAGAGTGACCCACTGGGCTGCTCTTAGGGTCTTATTAGCCCTGCACCAACAGTCTAAGTTTTATCAAAGGGGAGAAACATCTGCTGGGCTGTCATTTTCCCCTTCTCGCGTCTGTTGTGCTCACCTAGCAGCTGTACAAGGTCATCCACCAGCGTTCTTGTGGGGTGTTTTCATTATCTGCTAAGTAAGCTGGGGGAGCTCTTATTTGTTGAGAAATCACACCCATTCATTTCCTTCTTGAAGCATTCTGCTTGAGCCCTAGCAGTGACTTCATGCAAGCATTTATCTTGGGTTTCACAGGACATTTGGCCATATCTGCTAATTCTGTGAACATATTTTAAATCTATTTTAACATCTAGTTTTCAGAATATGTGTCCCATTCCTTGTTTCCATTTTAAGCACTTGAAAATAATTTTTGTCATTGAATTTTATCTCATAATTTCTTATTCTTATTAATGAAAATGAGTTGCCCATACATACATTTGAAAAGCCATTTTCTCAACATCTGTCCTAAAATGCCTTAAAAGCCAAGAGTATGACAGCCAAATGGGAACAATGAAGATAAGTGACAGGTTTTGTGCCTGAGGACTTTTTTCCCCCTGGGCCCTAAAATTTCTGAGTCTTTGGGAGCCTCCAGAGACAATGACTCTGGTTTAATAACTGTGAAATGCTATTGAACTAGCAATAAAAAATATTCTCCAGCACCAAACAATATGATACTTACAACAGCCATCACTCCTGCCAATCACAGGGCATTCACAAAAAGCGACTTGAGTTCCTTTAGCAATGAGAATGGCCCCTTGTAAAATGTGTGTACACAAGCAGGAGGATTGGGTATCCCCAGAAGTGATCTGGAGCCACATACCAAAATCTGCATTGCACCAAATTGCTGTATTTATGTTAGCCTAGAAGAAAAACATCACCCTTGTTTGTGGAAGATAAATTAAAACAGGGTTGTGTGCTAGTGACCCTGGTCTCGACCACATGCTTATTTGCTCTTTAAGTCCACCATACATAAATTAGAGCACTTATTCCATAGGTCCACTGAAATATTCCCAGGGTTCCTTATTTTGATGGACAGTTTTGGCAAAGTAGCAAGTTATTCCACACGAAGGTGATTATTTTTTAAGTGAAAGAAGTGAGTGGGGCAAAAAAGAGATCTCACCAAAAAATAAACAAGAAAGGAAGAAAATGCTGTTTATTTGAAGCTGAGAAGGGTTCCTTTCTGGGAAAGAGTCTATAAGCTCCAGGGACCCATCAGCAGAAAGGCTAACCAAATGCCCACTCCTAGAAAGTTAATAACCGTATTCTCTTAATGGGCAGGTCTTTGCTACAGGAGATCAGGAGCTGTCCTTTTAGCAAAATGGCTGTTTCTAAGAATACATTATATGGAGCAGAATTGGTGCACAAGCACCCTTAAACTGAGATATTTAGAATAAATCATCACACCAGACTGCCAAATCTTGTCTAGAAATATAAATCAAGAAATATAGACAGAAGCTGCACAATAGGTCATCTCCGATGCCATTTAGTTGGAGAAGCCGGTTATGTATAGCTGAAGTCACAGTCACATTTTTGCCATTCATCTTTTGTGGGCCATATTTAGGTGTTTAATGAATATATATTGAACTAAACTGCTTTAAGTTAAGGTAGTTTGACCTTTGAATTGAAAGGCAAACAAGCCACGACTGGTAGACTTAGTGTCTTCTCACAGGAAAAGTATGAACTCTGGCAGCAATTAAGAAATAGTGAGCAAGATGTCCTGGCAGACTGTGGCTGTGCTTGCAGCTCAAAAAGTGTGCCTACACCCACCATACGAGACAGTCTAAGAACACAGGATGATGGTTGAGGGTAGACTTGGTTGTCAGGGACACCCTCACTAAGCAGGTGGCTCAGCCTGTGGGCACCATTGGGGTCTCCTCTAGTTTCAAGCCTATTTTCTTAACAGAGAGTATGGTATGACTTTAATATCCTGCCACGGCTCCTGACAGTGAAGATCAAGAGCAGCCTGATAGAGAACCACAACAAGTTCAATGAGACTGGGGTCAAACATCTTGAAAGCATCTGGCCCTCAGGCCCCAGCCCAGCACTTCATGGGCTGCCCACCAACTGGAACATACAGGGTCCCGGGAACCAGGAGCTACACTGGGCCCTGCAGACCTTGCCAGCCACTTTGGTGGACATCTACACTGCAAAGGGATCGCCTCCACATTTATCTGGGGAAAACCTTTCCTTGGAGGATTGGCTGCTCACAAATGAGCTTTTCCTGGAAAGTTTTGCAAACCACTCAGTAACCAGAAGTTCAGCGTTACTGGCTATGGGCCGTTTTATACCAACAGAAGGAGTAACTGAAGGACAAACAGTGGTTACGGGAGATAAGGAAGGGGCTTATTGTAACTGATGAAGAATGTCCTTCCCAAGGGCTGGGAGTTTGGCTCAGCAGCTTAAGTGCCTGTCTGGCAGGCATGAGGCTGTGAGTTCAATCCCCGGTGATGCAAAAAAAAAGAATATCCTTCCCATTTTGTAGAAATCACCTTTCCCATTAGTAATACAGGATATTATCCCACACAGTGGGATAAAACAAAAACACTTATAAGGATAGTAATGACACTTCTATGACATTTACGATGTGCCAGGAACTGTTTGAAGGGCTGTCCATATACTGACAAATTCAGTTACACACCCTTTTGTGAAAGGCATTAATTATGACCCCCATGTTTTAGGTGAGGATCCCATGTGGGAAGTGGCTGTGCAAACATTTGAAAGCAAGCAGCCCGTCGCAGAAACTTTGTATTATATAAATAAGATGCCAGATATGGCATAATATGTGCACTCAGCATGTATTATGATAATACCAGTGATACAATACATAGTCAATATGTTACAATTAATAATTGCCACTACCAGGATTGTTATTACGACAATGAATTAATAGTAAAGATGCTCTGACTTGACTAAAGAATTAGCATGCTCAGGCTCTGATTTTGTTTCCTACAAAGGTTTCCAGTTTACTGATTTGCAAACTCTCCTTGGATTTTCGGGTAATTCATTTTGAGACCTTCAGATAAAATTTAAGACTGTGTTGTTACAGAATTGACACCTACATTTCTGAATGTTAAAATACTACAACTTTTAAAAAAGAATCTGAAACCTAAATCTGAAAAAAAAGACACACACACAAAAAAAACAAAACTAGATTTTAACTTTTATCAACCAGACTTTCAAACATAGTTTTCAGTTGCTTCTCTGTGCAACTCCAGAGAGGAAGTGTTTATGATAGCACCCACCCAAGACAAACAGCAACCATCACAATGAAACCCAGCTGGCCAGATTTCTGCAGGCGGTTTTTAAGGATGAAGATTGAGAAATGCACTATGGCAAGTATCAGTATTATCTCTACCCGCCAGCAAGTACCAGGACCCACTACTTTTGGTGCTGAGTGGCAGTGTGTTTTGATCCTGTGTGGTACAGCCAAACCAGTTTAGATAATGCCGGTCCTGTGCAACAAGGGTATGTCTCACCCACAGTCTTCAGACTGTCTCGCTTCACCCCTACCCACAGGAATTGGACCAGGAAAGATGAAAAGCTGTTCGCTCCTGATGTTGCTAGCATTGATTAAATTTGGGGGCTGCCAGAGCAACTCGTAGGATTTTGGTTTCATTTGGGTTTTTTGGTTTGGGTATACATTCATTTGCATTTTAACCAGAGCAATTTTCTGAGTGTCATTGGGGAAGAACTGGCAAACTAAAGACTTTATCTGAAGTCTTTTCACCCCTCCTAGAGTACACATTGCCATTTTAAGAAGAATTTCTATCAGCTGTAAATTATTGCATGCAAGTGTCTGTGTAGATATTAATGTTAAAACCAGAAGCTGTGGCATCCATTTTGTTTCAGGCATAGAAGAAAAAATGTCTCCCTTGTTTAGAAAGCTCCTGTGTTTCCAACAGTGTCCAAAAAGGATGTTTGTTTTAGGCAGAGGGAAGGCAGGCAGGCAGAAAGGGCTTTTTTTTTAAAGTGTGGCAGATCATTAATAACCAGTGAAAGATGGACTCAGGAAGCCCCACAGCACATATTTCTAGAACTGAAATTCATTCAATATATTCCAAAGGAATATTGTCCACATGGATTTTTCTATAGCCCTAAATTCTAACCCACAATCCCTTCTAAACGTCTTGAAGAACTGCAGGATTTAAGATAGCTTCCAGAACTTTTGATTATCCTAGGAGGAGAAAGCAGTTTCATTTCCACCCTAATATAGAAACAAGTTGTGCTTTGTTTTGTCATTATCAGTTAAAGTTTCATCCATTCTGATTCACTAATCTCATATATTGCAGCAAAATGCAGAAAATCCAGTCCTTCATAAATCGTTTAGCTTTCATAATGTAGAGTGTGCCATTTTTATTTTAACAAATTTTAGACCTGCTTCAGCATGACAGTTTATCAGCCTATACTTTTCAAATTGCAGTTTAGTCTATATAAAATAGTCTTCCCCCAGGAGCCCTTAGGCATGGACAGAGGAAAACATAAGATCTACATTTTGGCTACAGAGGGACAGAAGAGAGAAGACAAGGCGAGTTTTCATTACCTAATGGACCACTGTACATACAGTTGGTAACAGGAGCGGTCGGCAGATCTGCCGGAAGATGTTCCCACCAGTACTTAGACCTGGGCATGGAATGAAAGGGGCAAAGACTGGAGAAAACATTTTGCTAACTCTGCCTAGTTGGGAACAGTGTGTCGGGAACAAGATAAGAGTGTCAAAAAAAGAAAACTTCCCAGAGGTGAGAGACATTGCTTTTGCTTTATATAAAATCGCCTGAGGAGGAGGATGAAAACAAGCAAGTAATAAATAACATACCCAGGTTTATCCCAAGCCCAAACAACTCTCAGAGTTGAGGGAGTGCAGACATTCCTTCCCTTCCTGACCCATGGCTGTGAGCAGGCCACTTGTCCTGGAAGGTGAGTGACTTTCCTGTCTGAACACCCAGGCTTTCAGTTCTGGGTAAAAATATCTCTACTGGTATTTTGTAGCTTTGCCTCTAGCGCCCCAATGAGAACAAGCCCTACTTGTTTAAATATCAATTTCTCTACTCCCTCCACCCCATTTCCATTCTACCCTCATCCTCCAGTTTTTTTTTTTAAGCCCATAAAGGAAATGTCACCAAAACATAAGGAGTTGGTCATTAGTATGTCTAACGGTGGACATTTTTTATGTAAAGCTCTGAATCTATAGTGAACAAAAGCAACTGTTCAGAACTCTCAAAAAAAAATTGCCCAGCAATTTTAAGTAAATGGGCAAGATTAATGGATTGTCATATAATGGGAAAGGAAAGTATTAGGGGAAAAAAATGAAAGTGGCTCTACAAAATTAGTTTGGAATTGGAGTCCACCTGAAGGCCCCTCAGCCAGAGCATTACTGTCTGCAGTATTTTCAGCTAAGTGGTATATTAATTTGAAAGCTGTGCCTTATAGGGACACCCAGCACTTAGTGGTTGGTTTTATGTTAAAAATGCTTAGTATGAAACCTGGGCTGAAAGTTTGCCCAAACATCTCATAGCTGATTGCAAACTCGAGTGCCTGGGGGCTCTGAGTCCACACCTCAAGAATGCTGGTGATTGGGGACTTTTTGGCTCCACACCTGGGTTTGTCAAGGCCTCTTAGCGGCTGCTGGGAATGTGCCCTGCCTGGGGCCCTCAGCTCTCCCCATCACCCCTCTGACAGATGAAAACACAACAGGGTCTGTTGCCTGACTGACACATTCCTCTTCTGTCTGCCTCTGAAAGGACTTTATTTAACAGTCCTGGAGTCGAGCTTTGACTGACAGATTGTGAAGGGTAAAAGTCATTCAGTTCCATTAAGCTCTGTAACTGCTCTGGAACAAAACACCTTTAAAAAAAAGTGCAGGGGGAGGGGAAAATAGAGCTGCACGGAGTGGGGGCATGAGCTTTAGGGAGAAAAAAAGGGGATTCTTTTCAGGTTCAAAAACAATCCTTCTCTTTGCTTTCTGTCTATCAATTACGGCGGCATTCCCAGAGGGAATACAGGCCTGGCCTCATTGGTGTCATTCAGCTGCCAATCTACTGACAGGGACACCAAAGGGCCTCATGTAGCGCTGCGGAAACTGTCTGTCAGGCCATCAGCAGCTGCTATGACGACATTGCCTCTGTTTTTCTAGGACTATTATAGAGGGGGGAGTTTACTTCAACAGAGTCTAAAAGTCTCGGCTCCAAGTCTCTGCTCATATTTTCCTTTCAAAACCCCCTGCATCTCCTCCATCCCAGTACGAATTTCTTCACAGAAAACAACCCCAGACTTCCTTGCCTGGCTGGCTACAGGATAAATACGCCCTCGCCAGCCAAGGCCACACTCTTGAGTGTTAGAAGAGGCTTCTGCTTCTGGGAAAACTCGAGTCTTGACTGAATGTATTCAATAGCTGAGGTCAGACAAGTCCAAAGAAGCAGGGTTTACAGTGAAAGGCAGCTTGCTGGGCCCAAAGGCCTGCACAGGCCTGGAGCTGTGTGGAGAGCAGTGTGGGCCCTGAAGGTGGCTTTCTGCCAAGCCTCAGCCTTGTTTGGGTTGCTGTGGGTTTCATTCCCCCTGAGTTTCACTTGGAACCTGAAGCTTCAGTAGAGTTCAAAACGCTAAGCCAAACTCAGCACCAGGCAACCACTTCCCATTTGTCTGTTTTCCTGCCTTACTCCTTGCCTTTCCCAAGGGCAGACTCACAAGCTGACTTGGGTTTATTCCAAAGATACCTCAGCCTGGGCTGCTTGCTTTGAAGACCCAAGACTGCAAAAGATCAATATATTTACTTGAGTTTTCAGGGGTGGCTGGGGAAAATGCCCCTGCTCCTTCTCTGCCCTCTGCTCCCACCCACCCACTCCAGATTCTGCCCAAGACTGGAGGAGGTGAAACAGAGTCAGGGATGTCACTCTGCAAAGATACATGGTCGCCTTTCTGCATTCCGATGGCTGTGTCTGCAGTTTCTGGTGTTTCCCTGGAAGTCTTTCACATCACAGGGAGCTACTTCCAAATAGTAATGATAGCACTTTGTACCAAACTGAGAGCTGGCACACACTGCTGCCAAACCCTGTGGTTGTACTATTGTGTGGCAATGCTTCTGCTTCTGTTACAGTTCCTCATGTGTTCCACACAAACCGTGTGAAACGTCTACCCATGCCTTAGAATATGTACGTAAAGCTGTCTCCACGCTACCATGAAGTCTCGCATATTTCTTTCTTAATTCTGATAGTTCTGCCGGGGTCCTACACTTCTGAGTATAAAGTTATCCACATATTATATGCTGGTTTCAGTCACCCAAATGCTGGAGCTTGGATTTGCACCATCTAAACGAGAACTATGCCTGCGAAAATTCAGAATTAACCAGATTTTTTGGCACTGGGAGTATAGGGAAAGAGGAGCAAATGGATAGGATGCTGCTGCTGCTGCTGCTGCTGCTGCTGATGATGATGATGATGATGATGATGATGATGATGATGATGATGAAAAAGAGAGAGAGGGTTTAACTTGATTGTGATCTTCTTGCTCTCTAGTCTCAGTAAGATGCTCTTGGAAACCAGCCCTTTCATTTGCATCAACAAAATCTACACCAGGCCCTGATAGTTTGTTGATGAATGAACACTCCCAAATTGCCTTGAAGGTCCTTTGTTGTTATTGCTACACATTTTCATTACTGATATAGAGAAGCCAGTCTAAGAGAGAATGCAGGCAGTCAGGGGATACAGGCAGAGCTCACTTCCTTCGCCATCACCTAAAAGAGGCTTCAGTTGCTGGAGTTACCCCTACCAAGGGGGACTACCTTGAAAATATCACTTAAAGATGTTCAAATGAGCAGAGTGTTGGTGCTCCAGAGCTGGGCTCCACACCACCACCCAATGTCCTGTAATTCCATGCTGTCTCCTAGCATTTTCTACCAGGATTTCAGATTCTGTATCGTGATGGGATGCTTACATTTCTGGCTATACCATAGACAAGGACTTCTAAAAGTCTCTCAATTTAAAGCCCAATAGTATAAGGTCAGAATATTAAAGTGTCTTTGTTAGAAAGATAATCATTTTTGTTTGCTGCCTTCTCAAATTAGGCCTGGCTGTCTCTGCCCACCTTGGATTCTACTGTGTTCTCCCTGGCCTTGTGTTCCAACATCCATCCTAATAGGCTCTAAACCTTTCTAAGTTTTCTTTCTGTTATACTAGCAAGAGTTAAATGATCCTTTGGGCCCTCAATGGCAATTATGCTTCATTTCTTGTTTTAATATTCATTGTGTAATATATTAGATGAATTTTTTTTCTTATGACTGTTCTCTAAGACTGGTTACATTGTAAGTAATCATAAACCAACCCGTTAAATTTCAATTCATTAAATAGCTTCTACTGCTTAGTACTCCTTCAGAAGACTAGTAACACTCATTTGGTGAGTAGATTTCCTCCTCTGTAAATTAGTTTACTCCTACAAGGCTCTTACACACAGAAAAGAACAATAAAAAGCATAATAAATACCACTTTTCCATCTTTCAGTCTCATTCCAATGCAAACCATGAGACTTGGCAAAAGATACTTGACATAAAAATACCACTTCTGGCCCCTCCAACTAAAGAAAGTTCTAAGCCAGAAATATAAATGCATGACCTATCACTTTGTGCTGGTACATTACATTCTTTAGTCTGTCTCCAGAATGAGATAGGAAGTAGAGACTTGAATAATCACCATAATCCTACTGAGACAAATACTGGGAGGATGGCTACAACATGTTTTTTGGAATGTTGAGAATTTCAAAAATACCATACATCTGCACATTGAAAGGTACATAAAACACCATAATTGTTAAAACTATTGTCTACTAGCCATGAACACAGATCTTCTAATAAAACAAGTAACTTTGAAGGACATGGTATACAGAAAGTGTCAGAGTAACAAAAAAAATTGATTCAAAAAATCCAGTGTATCATCCTTTAATAAAAACACTGCATATGAGGCATATATTCCTGGCAAATCAAGAAACATTTTGGAAGACCTTATTTGAAATTTCAAGATGAATGGAATCATTCTATTAAAAAGTACTGAGGCAGCTCTCAGATCTCAAAATAGTAATGAGGCTAAATTTTTCCAAGGTAAGGCTTTGATCCTCAGCAGTGATCTCTGACTAGGATAAAGATACATAGGCACATTAATCTTGGCCTTATTTTCCTGGACTTTTGGATTATAATATCATAACTTCACTAGAATGATCATGATAGAGGAGATCAGTTTTTCAAAAATAAATTTAGCTATGAAAAGTCAAGCTGATTGAAAATACTGGTTATTTATTTCTTTTATAGGACAGACTTGTTTAAAAAAAAAGTTTTGCCTTTTTGCTTTCAAACACTTGTCTTGTTCTTAAGTATAGAAGGAGAAGGAATGAACAGAAGAAATATAGAGAACAAAAGCAGAAGCAAAAAATAAAGAGAGTTAAGTTCATCACTAAGATTAGTCATCACCATCCCTAAACTGTTCATTCACGGGCAGGAAAGAAAAAGTTGGAGAACCCAGAAGATGAGTTAGAGTGGACCAAAAGCTACCCACACGTGGTTTTGTCAAGATGGTGACATTTGACTAATGCTAAAGTGAACAACAGGGAGAAGTTTCATCTTCATAATAAATGAAATTAATATCACAGTGCCTCCATAAGGTATGAAAGAACTAATCGTCTAATTCTGTCCCATATATTTTTTCAAACTTGGATTGCTTGTATGCACATAGAAACAGAAGCAGTTTCTACTAAAATTCTGATTAGACTTTTATGAAAAAGCAAATTCTCACAAGGCATAATGATTTCTGCTGCCTTGGAAAGTCTGCCATTAGTTGGACTGGAAAAGCTTGTGCTGCTTTTATGTTAAAAATGTATGCATTTCATTGAATTTCATGGTATTTTTTATTGTAATTTTAAAGGGAGGGGATGTTAAAGAATCTTTGGCAGAAGTTCTTTGTTTTAAAATGTTATTCCAAGGTCCAAATCTCAGTTTTCTTGCCCTTCAAACATTTGTTTCTCTATCTAGCAGTGTTGACAAGTTCACAACATTAAACTGCCAATTCTTATTCCTTTCTGGAACCTCCTCATCTTTCTGGGAATGGGGAAATTTTTCAAACCTCCAAGTTTTTTGCAAGACTCTGGAGATATGAGCCAAGGAGAATCTAGCTCGTTCTAGTTTTCATTTGCTTTATATACTTGGAGAAACTAACTTAAATGCCCAATTTTCCTTAAGAATTGATCAATAAATGATGATTCCCTAGTTATTTGACAGATGAACAAATAAAAGTGGAACTCAAGCAAAAGGTTGACAAGTAAGGTGACATAAATCACAAACAAATTTCTGACTCTGGGGCTGGGGATTTAGCTCAGCTGTTCAAGCACTTGCTTGGTAAGCACAAGGTCATGAGTTCAATCCCTGGTACAAAAAAGAAAAAAAAAAAAAGAAAAAGAAAAAACTTTCTGACTCTGAAAGATACCTTTCCTTTCTGATAGTCTCTAAGCCACAACTAATTCACTATCCTTCTCCCATTCCCAAAGTAAATCCTAGAGGGTTGTACACCAATCTCACCATAATAGAATCTGTGTGTGACCTTTTCTTGGGTTCCTGGTAAACATCTTCCAGGAAGATCTTTGGGTTTTTTCCCATTTCTTTCATGATGCAGGACACAGAGCAAATAAATCTCCAAGTAAGGAGACCAACCAAGAACTAAAACCAATTTCTCCAGTATGACATAAACATCAAGCAAATTAAAAATTGTCTTTAATTCCTTCAGATGTACATCAAAACTGAGATGTTTCTACTTTAAATACTTGAAATGTTTCTCTAATTGGCTATTTTTCTAGATCAGTCACCATTCATGTACTTTTAAAAAGGTGTCAGAAATCATATTGTGCTCTTAATGTTGGTTTGACACTTACAATTTGGGCTGCTAATAAGCAGAAGTGGCTTTCATACCAGATTGACATTTCGCCTTTTCTAGCAGAATGCACTTTGTGATACCTGACAGCAGTAACACGATTATGCAATTGCAATCTGAGCATCAATTCCTCGATGCTCAGTACTTTTAAAATACTCAAGAAAGAGTCGTATCCCCAATAAAACAGGAAAATTCAATCCCCACCCCACCTGTCCTATATATCAATGTTCATACCCAGAAAAGATCAGAAGAAATAAAGTTTCCCATTTAACTTTGTATTGGAACTTATTTTATGACCAAAAATTTTTGTATTAGACTTCTGTTTATTAATGATTTTCCATAACTGGCTGAATATAATTTCAAATGCTAAAAATAACCAATACAGTAGTAGAAATCAGTTCATTTAAGCAAACACAGAGCAGTGTCAAGGAGTCACTTTGAAATTAACACAATACCAAAGCACAAAAATGTTCCCATACTAATCAACTTCACCTTCATATTTAATTATGTCTCTAGTCAAATCTAAAAAGTTTATTTATAACAGCACTCCCCCCTCTTGTGGAAAGCCTGTTGTCTTTGCTAGGACTATATTTTCATTTCCCTTGGTTAAAAAGAAAAGGAACAACAAAAAATATTTCAAGAAATGGAATCAACTGCTTAAAAGCATATACCCACTATCACCAGTAGCACTTAGAACAACACAATCATGAGATCCTGGTTACTGGAGTTTGGTTCTTTCCAGAGGCCCCCAAGTGAAGTACAAACATCAAACTCAATTATGTAACTACTGTAGGTTTGGCTGGTTAGGTTAAATAATTAGGATAATTGTCCCAATTATTTTCTGCACTTTGTATGCACAGACCAGACTTTAAATGTGGTTGGGTGCAGGATATTTAACAGAAAAATGAGAAACCTGGATCCCATATTTAAACTGATCAATGATTTGGCCTCTAATTTTGAATGAGACTAATCTTTGGTGTATCTCAGTTTATCTCTCTCACAAACAGGAAAAGTAATAGCCCATTTTATCAGAGAAAATCAAAATGGTTAGACTTAAAGGCCTTTTAAGTACCTTTTAGAGAAAACGTCACACAAAAACAGAATAATGTTGTGCTAACCATCATCTCGCAAAAAACAGCTGATTCAGGAATTAAGTTCTACTGTTTTCTTTGGAAGGCACAGTCCAGGGTCAAGGAAAATAAAGCAAGAAAATTGAAACAGGGAAGAACAAGCAGCAACATGAGGTAATGCAGTCTGCTGCTTCATAGTAGACCTCAAAAAGAAGCAAGAGACTAAAGAGGGAAGAAGGAGAAAGAATCCATCTACCTAGCTCATTTTCATATCCTGTCTGTCACTGGTTAAAGAACGTAACACAGGGAATTTTTGTCCCCACAGTTCCAGGCTGTACTGTCTGGTCCCTCTGAGACTCCATGCCCAGCATAGAGGGATTTCATCAGAGCTGGGGACAAGCTGGGAGAACCAGAACCTGGGTCGTGTTGACAGATGCATCAGGCTGCAGAACTAGGTGGGCCTTTCCAAGACTGAAAACCATAGCCAGGCTGAACAGAGTGAGCAGCTGAGAGCCAGGAGACAAAGCTGAAAGAATTAAGGAAGCTCATGAGATATGTGCAATGCAAATGCATTTAGGTAATTATAACTACAGAGTTGATACATCAATAGGTTACCAAGAGATACCAAAGCGCCAATCATTTTGCCAAAGTACAATGGCCAAAATCAATAATAATGACATTTCTGACTTTAACAGCAAAGTTGCAATACTTTCTTTGAAAACATGATTTAAAAGGAAGGGACAAAATGCTAAAGGCATAGATGATTTTAAAGCTTTCTAGAAGCCACCATATCCCCAATGGGAGAAACCATGAGGAAAACAGCTCTGAGACAAAACTTAGACCCAGCTCTTTCGCATCCTAGGAATTCACTCCTGTCAGCATGCAAAAGCCTTTGTTTTGCCATCTCTGGGACTAAGAAGTAAGGTGAATGTAAAATTCTTCATTTTTCTAGTAAAGAATTTGAGCTCCAGTCAGGGAATACAGTAGGTGCTTCCCCCCCCCCTTTTTTCCATGCCCAAAATCCATTCTTTCTCATTCTAATAATAGTGCTCCAAATGTCATTTGAGCATCTGTTCTCCAAACCTCACTTCCTGCAGTTTAGGTAGGGCTGACCCCATACTCAACTCCAGAGGCCTATACCCCAGGTCCTGCCAACCAGAACCACATGATTGATTCAAGAGTCAGGGAGAGCTGACCCAAGCCAGAGTCCTTTTCCCACTCTGCATTTGGAGTGATGGCAATTTATTTGTCCTTACCAGGTAAAGCATACCTGAATATGCTGGAGCCAGCACAAAGAAAGGTAAGACAGAGAAATGGAGAGAGAGTAGATCCCAAGAACTTTGTTAAGACTTCTGAATCCAGCCAAAGAATTTGGTTGCTGTTCCAAGAAAGTCTTTTTTTTTTTTTTTTTTTTTTGGCTTAAGGTAATTTGAGTTGTCATTTGCTGGTGAAAGGCTCCTGATGGAGGAAGAGAGATATGCAAGTAATCAGAATGCAACGGGATCTGTCTTAAAAAGGAAAACTAAGTGCTTTGGGAGTTCTGGACAAATGGTGTAGCTTCTTTGGGTCTTTATTGGTAAAGTGTTTGGGTCTGTATAGGTTACCTTTAAAGTATGCCTACCTTGACCCTATGCCACATTCTGTGGTTCCAGGTCACATTGGTTCATTGGGGCCTCTCTCCTGGTGTCTGGGACCAAGCATGTTCTTGACCATCTGCATATGAGCAAAGCAGCTTCTCCACCTCCTGAAAGAGCCTGTCAGAGTATTAGCATGGAAGATCACTGTTGTAAGTGCAAAACATAGCCAATTTATGGAAGAAGAGATACGCCTGTCAATCAAGAATCATCATACCACCTGTGGGGCTTCAAAAAATTACTTTGTGACCTTCCTGGGTCCTTAGGTAAATCTCTAGACTTCATTCCTAAGAAAATGAGTCACATATGTGTCTTCTTCTCTGATGTGATGTGCATTGGTTTGGGTAAAATGTGCTGTTCTTTATAAATACGAAAAGTATTTGAACACATGGGATGGTGTAAGACGAAGTTCCTGGTGTTGTCATCATTCTAGCCGTG